>BGPT01002314.1:0-95515 GCA_003297045.1 Symbiodinium sp. clade C Y103 | reverse complement strand
CTTGTTCTGACTGTTATAGGTCTCACCCTCTTCCTTTCTAGTCGTGCTTGCAAATTCCGGTTGATGCAAGCTAGGTCTCAGTACATAGAGACGCTGAGACTGAAAATCGCGCAGANCACCCTCTTCCTTTCTAGTCGTGCTTGCAAATTCCGGTTGATGCAAGCTAGGTCTCAGTACATAGAGACGCTGAGACTGAAAATCGCGCAGAAAAAAAATATAGTCTTCTAGTTCATTATGGGATGCCACATGTTGGTGATACATCACACATGTTTGTGGGACAGTCAGATGTGGACTAGGATGTGCATACGTGCCATAACCAACGACGCCCATTTTAGGCCTTTCTTGGTGAAGCGCAGACCTCAATCCGATGTGGATTGCAGTTACAGATGGCATGTGCCAAAAACTTTATCATGTCTTACATTAGGCGCATTAGGTCAACTCATTGGCTGTGTGCCAGCACTTCGAAGGGACGTGGTGTGGTTTAGCATTCAGTCCGATGTGGATATGAGCTGCCTTCAACGTTGCCTTCATGTTGGACAGTGTTGACTTGCTGGTCCCTAGGTTCACCAACTTGGCAGTGTGCCAGTTGTGCTGAATTGTGAGATCCTTGGGTTTGGGGCAAAACGGACATCCACCTAACTCAACATGTGTTGGTAGGACCATGTCATGTTTAGGTCGGGCCAAAACAACGTGTCTCTCCGGAGGGCCAGAGCGTTTCATGTTCACGCCCCAGATAGTTATGCATGCTGGATGAGTCTGTAGTGCATTGACTAGCAGGTCGAATCAGCCAGATGTGAGGCAAACCCGTGTTAATAAGCTAGGGAGGGCTAATTATTTTAGGAATTCTTTTTGCGACAAGTTTAGGTTTTTTTTTTTGGATTCCTGCTTCTCTGCTTTTCCTGCTTTTCCTGCTTCTCTGCCTCTCTGCTTTTCCTGCTTTTCCTGCTTTTCCTGCTTCTCTGCTTTTCTGCTTTCCTGCCTTTTCTGATTTTCTGCTTCTCTGCTTTCCTGCTTTTCCTGCTTCTCTGTTTCTCTGCTTTCCTGCTTTTTTGCTTTTCTGCTTTTCCTGCTTCTCTGCTTCTCTGCTNCATGAAACCGTGCATAAAACCCTTCATGAAACCCTACATGAAACCCTATATGAAAACCTACATGAAACCCTACATGAAACTCTACAACTCTACATGAAACCCTAAATGGCACCCTACATGAAACCCTACATGAAACCCTAAAGACACCCTAAATGAAATCATAAACAAACCCTCAATGAAACCCTAAATGAAACCGTAAAGAAACCCTNGAAACCCTACATGAAACCCTAAAGACACCCTAAATGAAATCATAAACAAACCCTCAATGAAACCCTAAATGAAACCGTAAAGAAACCCTAAATGAAACCCTAAATGAAACCTTAAAGAAACCCTAAATGGAACCCTGAAGAAACCCTAAATGAAACCCTAAATGAAACCCTACAGGAAACCCTAAATGAAACCTTATAGAAACCCTAAAGAAACCCTAAATGAAGACCCGAAATGAAACCCTGAAAAAACCCTCAATGAAACACTAAATGAAAACCTGAAGAAACCCTAATTAAAACCCAAAAGAAATCTTACATGAAACCCTAAAGGAAACCCTAAATGAAACCCTAAATGAAACCCTAAAGAAACCCTAAATGGAACCCTGAAGAAACCCTAAATGAAACCCTAAATGAAACCCTACATGAAACCCTAAAGACACCCTAAATGAAATCATAAACAAACCCTCAATGAAACCCTAAATGAAACCGTAAAGAAACCCTAAATGAAACCNGAAACCCTACATGAAACCCTAAAGACACCCTAAATGAAATCATAAACAAACCCTCAATGAAACCCTAAATGAAACCGTAAAGAAACCCTAAATGAAACCTTAAAGAAACCCTAAATGGAACCCTGAAGAAACCCTAAATGAAACCCTAAATGAAACCCTAAATGAAACCCTACATGAAACCCTAAATGAAACCCTATAGAAACCTTAAAGAAACCGTAAAGAAACCCTAAAGAAAACCATAAAGAAACCCTAAAGAAACCCTAAATGAAACCCTTTAGAAACCCTAAAGAAACCATAAATGAAGACCCGAAATGAAACCCTGAAAAAACCCTCAATGAAACACTAAATGAAAACCTGAAGAAACCCTAATTAAAACCCCAAAGAAATCTTACATGAAACCCTAAAGGAAACCCTAAAGAAACCCTAAATGAAACCCTAAAGAAACCCTAAANAAACCCTAAATGGAACCCTGAAGAAACCCTAAATGAAACCCTAAAGAAAACCCTAAATGAAACCCTAAAGAAAACCCTAAATGAAACCCTAAAGAAACCTTTAAGAAAACCCTAAAGAAACCCTAAATTAGCAAATATCATTCAAAATGGAATGCAAACATGCTAAAATGGAGCAAATGCCATTCAAAATGGAGTGCAAACCTGCTATAAAAAATGGAAGGTGAACATGGCCAAATGTGGCAAATCCCATACAAAATGGAAGGTGAACATGGCCAAATGTGACAAATCCCATANGCCCACATGTAGCAAATCCCAAGTAAAATGGAAGGTGAACATGCCCAAATGTGGCAAATACCATACAGAATGGAAGGTGAACATGCCCACATGTAGCAACTCCCAAGTAAAATGGAAGGTGAACATGCCCAAATGTGGCAAATACCATGCAAAATGGCAAATTCAAGTTCAAAACCATTGCAAACACAAGGCAAATGGTACCAGCCAAGAGATCCAAAAAAAATTCCTAAACTTGTTGCAAAAAAAAATTTCCCAAAACTATTCCACACCCTTTAAGCTAGTGCCGCTGTGGAAGGGATCTTCGTAAGTCCTTCAGGATCACTGCAAAATTTGGTCATTTGTGAGATTTGTGTCAGTTGAAATTCCTGTTTGCAATGTCGTGATGTCTTGCAATTTTTCATGTTGTTCATTACCATTTACAACTGACAGGTCATCAATCGCCCTTTGTTGGGGGTGACGCTGCTGAGTCATGGGATCTGAATTATCCAGTGGGCATTCGTTTGGGGCCGATGTGGCAGAATCTCTCGATGAAATTTCGAGACCGGACGGTGTGTCGCAGTCTGGAACCCTATCAGATGTTGAGAGGGATAACATGCATCGGGCAATACTTGAAGCACAGGTGACTTGTTCAATGCCACCAAGCATTACAATGCCTTAGGAACTGCCTGGTTTATCCATGGTTTTTGGTGAAAATGAATTGCCTGTTGTGCCCCAAGTGCCTTTAGTGGTAGGGTATGTGGAGCCCGCTCCTCTTGATGTCGGACACTCTGAACCTGCACAAGGGCTTCTGCATTTGAACATGCCATATCATTCGAATCACGTCGCACAAGCTTTCTCGATGAGAATGAGCAAATGCAATTGCTCGTTCAAAAATGGGAAGCAGTGGTATCAATTGACTACTCGTCCTTCGATCTTGGTGTGAACATGTATGAGCTGACATATGATGATCGATTACAAACAATCAAGGATGTACTTGGCGGAAAGTCGTTGGGCACAATCAAACAGCGTCTTGCGCAGATCAGCAAGTATGTGAAATGGGCTACAAGTGATGCCAAGAGGCCCCCTTTTCCAGCCACTGCTGAGCTCATCAAGAACCATGTGAGACACCTAAGGCATGACTCTGCATCCCATTCCAGGTATACAAGCTTTGTCGAAGTGATGAAGTTTGCAAAACATGTCATGGGCCTGGATTGTGACATAAGTGCATTCGAGACTGCTTGGGTGGCTGGAATCTTGCGTGGAGCTGCACAGGCCAGACCATTGCGCAAACAATCAACAGTCCCATCAGTTGCAGCACTCAAACACCTTGAAAATTTCCTGAGTGATGAGTCCGTTGCCTTGGTGGACAGATATGCCGCTGGGGTCTTCCTATTTGCTGTCTTTGCACGAGCACGCTTTGGTGATTTACGCAAGATCTCCTCCATCACCTTGGATGAGGCAGAACATGCAGATGGTGATCATCTAGGATACTTGGAGATGAGTTCGGCGTCCCACAAAATGAGGGCGACAGGGAACCGTCTTGGTTCTCACCTCCCCTTAGTTGCCCCTCTGAAAGGAGTTGGAGAATCCTCATGGGGAAAGACGTTCATTTCCATCTCAGAGAAAGTTGGTTTGGACTTCAAGTCGTGGACCCCAATGTGCCCTTTGCTGCCAGCACCCAACCAGATGGGTGATTGGACAAGTCGCCCAACGACATCTGGCGAGGTTGGCAAGTGGATTAAACAGCTGCTGATTGGTTGTGATTGTGTCACAGAAGGTTTTACACCACATGGGTGTAAGGCGACCACCTTGGCCATGCTTTCAAAGTACGGAGCAGGTGGCGACACGAGGCTGATCTTGGGCCACCACCAAACACACAAAGGGGCGTCAGAGGTCTATGCAAGGGACACTCAATCCGCACCCTTAAGAGTCTTGGAAGCCATGCTACGTGACATCCGCCGAGGTCACTTCAGGCCTGCCAGTCACCACGGTTGCATCACCAGCCTGGGAGCTTCCTGAAGTACAGCATGACGAAGCAAGTGACGCCCCGCAAATTTGGGATATCGATCCAATTGGTCAAGGTTCAGTGCATGAACAGGGGGCCATGACGGAAAGTTTGGAAGATGATCTATCGGATTCATCCTCCAGCAGTGACAGCAGTGAGAGCTGCCTGGATGATGTTATTGAAGAACATGCCCAACCTCTTTTCGAGATTCCAAGCGAACAAGACAGACCAATCGCTGCTACAGAGTCACCAGAAACGAATTACTATCAACATCGGAACTCCAAAGTAGTGCACATGCTTTCGTTTGGAGGGACATCCTTTTTGTGTGGCAGGCAACTGACAGCAGATTATCGGAAGTGTTCCCTCTTGTTGGTCGCAGAATCGATGAAGTGCCAGCAGTGCAAGAAGAGATATCACCGTTTTGACCGAAATGGCCAAGATGACACAGCTGAGCAGCTGAGCACTTAGGGGCTGCAGTCAAACGTGCACGTCGTGATGTTGTATGAAAAGAATGTGCCAACACGCCAGACCAATGTGGTCAAATGTCAGAATCCCTGCATGCTGAGAATGTGATCTGATGTGCACTTGATGAGCCCCCCATGTCCATGTTGATTCGCTGTCAGGTTAAAAAAAATTGATTAGCCACACACAGCTCTCATGTTAACCATAACATGACATACCTGTCACTGTTAGCAACGTCCATGACCTTGTTCTACTTTTCACTTGCTCCATCCCTCGAGCAATGGCTACTATCCTGGACCCAACTGCAGCATTCAATGCAAGAGCTACTGAGCATGGATTGACAGATGCGCAACTACAGCGCTTGCAACGACAAGACATCACAAGTCTCTCCCAATTGGCGTTTGCTTTGACGACTCCAGGTACGTCACCAGGAGATGATGCGCTGAAGGGTTTGATCAGTGATGAGCCCGACAGAGTCAATGCAGGCCAGTTGGCATCCATACGGCGCCCGACTTTTGACGCCCAGACATTCTCAGCTGCACAGGTGAAGCACATTCTTGCAGGCAATGAGGCTGCCAAGAAAGCAGAGTTGGTTCCGGCTGAAAGAGCTCAACGTATACAAACCAGCGCGAAAAATTGGCCGGCATGGAATTCTCTGGGCCATATGAGTGCAGCCATGCCTCACACGACTATGTGGCCAAAATGATCGAGCAAAATGTGCCATCATATTTGGAACCACACCGCTTCACAACAAGGTCGGCCGAAGTAGCTAGAGAGAAGCCAGGAAAAGAGTTGATCTTGGACAACACAAACCTGACAGTGAAGGATGCAGAGAACAAGGACAAGTGCCCCATCTGGGTAAATAATAACGACCTCACTGTGACCTCACTGGAATATATGGTTAGTATAGGGAATCATCCCCAAATGGCCTTAATTCAAATTAGTGAATTATTATAATTTACCCNACGACCTCACTGTGACCTCACTGGAATATATGGTTAGTATAGGGAATCATCCCCAAATGGCCTTAATTCAAATTAGTGAATTATTATAATTTACCCAGCCCCATGCAAGATAACCTCCAGATCTTCCAAGCTTTAACCAGAAGGTCTCTGGCTTGTGATCTCATGGGTGTTTGTACGTTCAAATGCATGGAGCGATGGCACCGTTTCTTGATGGATTCCATGCAGCTTCATCCACCACCAGGGTACAAAGCTCCAACGACTGAACAGATCCTCAGAGCGGATCGTGCTGGCTGGATCCGCATAGCACAGAAGGTTGAGTCATTGAAGAGGAAAGCAGATGGAACACTGCCGTTGGACACCGCCCTGGATGAGTTGCGTACAGACCCGTCTACAGTCTTCCACTTCATGCCCTTGCCATCACTTAAGGGTCCGGACAAACCAACGAAGCCTGCTGTCCCGATCAAGAAAGGCACGTCACCAAAGCCGACACCGAGCAAAGGGAAAGGAAAGGGTAAGGGCAAGACCAAGCACAACAAAGGACGGATGCCAGTAGAACTTGTGGGATTGAACCAGACCATGAAGTCAGGCAAGAGGATTTGCTACAACTACAACCTGAACCGAGGATGCCCTTTTGCGGAAGCCAACAAAGATTGCAACAAGGGTGCCCATGTCTGCATGCGATGCTTTGGTGCTCATCCGGCACATCAGCCCTCAAGCACCAACTGCCTGACTATCTACACAAAAGCCATCCCCTAGGCCTGCACCTTCTCCTGTACAGGGGCCAGGGGACCATATGTCATGCTCCTCAGTGGAGCCTGNCAACTGCCTGACTATCTACACAAAAGCCATCCCCTAGGCCTGCACCTTCTCCTGTACAGGGGCCAGGGGACCATATGTCATGCTCCTCAGTGGAGCCTGGTGCAACAAGCTCGAAGCGTAGCCTGGATCAGACNTAGGCCTGCACCTTCTCCTGTACAGGGGCCAGGGGACCATATGTCATGCTCCTCAGTGGAGCCTGGTGCAACAAGCTCGAAGCGTAGCCTGGATCAGACACCAACTTTTTCAGACATGTTTTCACAGAGAGTTTCAGGTAAATCCATCTCCAACCTATACTTTGTCGAGGTGTTTTCAGGCACTGGAAGCCTCACTGCAGCCATGCGTCGAATTGGGCTTCGCAATAGTGTCGGAGTCGATGCTCATGTTACAAAGAGGGTTAAGGCACCCATCATTCGCCTTGACTTTACTACCACCCATGGTATTGAGTTGCTCTGGCGTATTCTCTCTAGCCCAAGCGTGGTGGCGGTCCATCTCGGACCACCGTGCGAAACTTCCTCACGTGCCAGAGATATTAGGAGGTGGTGCGGGCCAGACCCCCCTCCACTGAGATCTACAAGATGGCCAGACGGACTACCCCATCTATCAGGCCTCCATCACAAGAAAGTGGACTCCGCCAACCTCCTCTACGATCTCTCTGGGCAAATATTCGCCTTCTGTACAAGGACGGGGATTTTGTGCACATTGGAAAACCCAGTGCGTTCTTACTTCTGGATGACATCGTTTTTATGCAAGCATCTACAAGACCTTGAACCACTGCATGATGTGTGTTTTCATGCGTGCATGTACAACTCACCCAGAAAGAAACGCACCAAGCTCCTGTGCAACCATGCTGCCTACACCAGCCTGGCGTTGGAATGTGATGGATCCCATGAACACTTGCCATGGGGGCTGGCCGGGAAACAATGGGCCACGTCACTGGAAGTTGAGTACACTCACCAACTTTGTCAAGCCATTGCACGAGTTACTCAGCACATCCTACTGCAATATGGTGTCATTGACATTCCTTGTCAGCTGCACGTTGACGACACTGTCTCGTTGACCCATGCCNGCCATTGCACGAGTTACTCAGCACATCCTACTGCAATATGGTGTCATTGACATTCCTTGTCAGCTGCACGTTGACGACACTGTCTCGTTGACCCATGCCAGTCGGGCAGCAAGTGGTACTCAACCAAGGGGCAAACGGCTCCGCCCACTGATGCGTGAATTTGATTTCAAACTTACAGTTACAGGTCCACATCATGACATTCATCTTCTCCCTCAACAGTGCCTTGAAGATACAGGTGTCCCATCTACTTGTACCGCAGTTCCTCTGGTTTCGTACATCCCACGATTGGCCAAACGCCTCAAGCCTCCGTTCCAGCTGGGGGATAGTGCGGATCTTGACACTTGGAAGGTTGAATATNGTTCCTCTGGTTTCGTACATCCCACGATTGGCCAAACGCCTCAAGCCTCCGTTCCAGCTGGGGGATAGTGCGGATCTTGACACTTGGAAGGTTGAATATGGCGTGACATGGACTCCAGACAAGTTTGTGCAAACAGCATCTGGGCTATCTCATCCGGGTCACTTTATGGATGGTGTCCATCCGGTTCTTGTTGACCTCTTCAGCTGTGGTGCCCAAAAGTCTAGTGGCCACATGGCACAAGTANGATGGTGTCCATCCGGTTCTTGTTGACCTCTTCAGCTGTGGTGCCCAAAAGTCTAGTGGCCACATGGCACAAGTACGCTCTGAACAGATGAGGAAATGGTGATGCAAAGAACATCCCCAAGGGCAAGAACCTGCTCTTGTTTGATGAGATGAACGTTGCGGCTGGGTCCCCAGACACAGAGATTGCCAAGGACATCTCCCGTGGTTTTGATCTCATGGGACAAATTCCATCAGGAAACATCTACCCTGCGAAGCCATTGCATGCCACTCTGACGGTGGACCAAGTGAGGGACATGGCTGGGATTGCTCGACAAGCCACATGGTACTCCACAGCCAGGTGCGCCAACAAAGAGCTTGCAGCTGAAGTTTACAAAATCACTGCGGAAGAATGCGAAAGGGGATGGCTCAAGGGTCCTTTCACCCTTGATGAGCTACCCGCAAGAGCAGTGCTGACAAGGAGGTTTGGCGTGCAACAATCGAGCACGATGGCTNGAAAGGGGATGGCTCAAGGGTCCTTTCACCCTTGATGAGCTACCCGCAAGAGCAGTGCTGACAAGGAGGTTTGGCGTGCAACAATCGAGCACGATGGCTGATGGCAGCCGTGTATTCAAGACTCGACCGATCGATGATTTCTCAGAGAGCCTTGTGAATTCAACCAATGCCTGCGAAGAGAGCATCCAACCCATGTCAATAGACATGATATTGGCAGCATTGGCCATGAGGTACCGTTGCTGGGGCCCAGAAGAGCTCCTTGAGAAGACCACTGACCTTCGCAAAGCCTACAAGAACCTGCCTGTATCCAAGGAAGCGTTGAACGACTCATATATATGTGTCTTTTCACCGGAGCTCCAACGACCAGCAGCTTTTCAATCGCAGGTCCTGCCTTTTGGAGCCAGAGCTGCCGTGATGCGTTTTTGCAGGGCATCCTATGCCTTGTGGCGCATAGGAGTGGTCCTTTTCAAGCTTCATTGGACGGTCTTCTTTGACGACTTTTACCTGATCTCCTCCAAACCTGAATCCAGACATGNATGCCTTGTGGCGCATAGGAGTGGTCCTTTTCAAGCTTCATTGGACGGTCTTCTTTGACGACTTTTACCTGATCTCCTCCAAACCTGAATCCAGACATGTGGACCTAACACAGCAATTGTTCTTCAAGCTGGTTGGGTGGGAGCTTCCTTCTCGGACCAATAGCTAGGATCCTTGGTGTCCAGATAGATCTCAATGAATCATTGGTGGGAGCCTTTAGTGTTTGCAACGTTGAAACCCGCGTCAAGGACCTTGTCAGCACAATCGACGGAATCCTTGCAAGAAGGACGATGTCAGCAGCAGAGATGAGAGTGCTACGCGGCCGGCTGGTTTTTGCGGAAGCTCAAATCTATGGCCGCCTTGCTGGAGTCCACATGCAAGAGTCGAATAGGTGGGAGCACGCAGTTGGGGAGTCTCAGATTGATGAGGATCTTCGTGATAGTTTGCTCTTTCTGCGCGACCGCATAGTTCTCGGTGGACCACGCAGAGTGTTGGCTGACCATGGCAGAGTCTTTCATCTCTACACTGACGCATGTTACGCGGGTGGTGTCGGTGGCCTTGGAGGAATCCTCTATGATGGGCATGGGAAGATGCTATCATTTTTCTCCACGGAGGTCAATAGAGAACAAGTTCAGATTCTCAACCCGTCAAAGAAGGAGACGGTCATCTTTGAACTTGAAGCCCTAGCAGTGTTGGTCGGGTGTACCCATCTCTTGCCTTCAGAGGGTGTCCTTCAGAATGACAGGATTGTCGTCNCATCTTTGAACTTGAAGCCCTAGCAGTGTTGGTCGGGTGTACCCATCTCTTGCCTTCAGAGGGTGTCCTTCAGAATGACAGGATTGTCGTCTTCATTGATAATGAAGCTGTTCTCAGTCGTCTGGTGTCAGGCAAGGGTGAAAACCATGTTGACAACAAGATCTTCCAGGGAGTACTCACCTGGGAACATGACACCCAAGCCGTTTCCTGGTATGAACGAGTGCCTTCTACGGCCAACCCCTCTGATGCACCATCAAGAGGTGACAGAACTGGCCTCTGCAAATCCCTTGAAACAGAAGTAGATGTTGGAGATGTTCTGAAACACTCTCAGTTGTCTCTCTGATGTAGAGAGGGGGATACGGCAGAGCGACCATATCCCCATGTGCAAAAGAAGTGAGAGTGCGCAGCCTTGTTGTCACATGATTTGGTGAAACGCAAAACAGCTGAGAGAACAAGGTAAATCTCCTGTAAGGATATTTCATTGTTTGAGAAACTGTTCAGAGTGTTGGATGTCAACACGTCGGTTCACCACATGTTTGACAACTCACATTTGCCACTCTTGCTTATTTTGGTTCAAAGTGGGAACTTTTTCNGTGCAGTGTTCATCGTCCATGTTGCCAAGCTGCAGTCTTACATCCAGCTTCAACGGCATTTACGAGAGCATCATCGCTACTGGCGTGACATTCCTCATGTCGACTTGGACCTCGAATGATTTCCAGTCTCCACACGCCCAATGCAACGATGACACGCACCAATCAATAGTGTACAAAGTGCAGTACACCACAGTGTGTCATGCCTAACCCAGCCGTCGATGCGGCAGAGCGACCATATCCCCATGTGCAAAAGAAGTGAGAGTGCGCAGCCTTGTTGTCACATGATTTGGTGAAACGCAAAACAGCTGAGAGAACAAGGCCTGCTTATTCCACACTTTGGCATCCCTGCAGCAATTGGTCGGTTTTTTTTTGCATCCCTTTTGGAAGACGTTGACGCCCACACCAAAGATGGGACGACAATTTGCAAAAAAATTGTCCACACTGAATTTCAACAACCTTGGTGGTCGCCATTTGCTCGAGCTGATGTGTGGTGGGCAACGCTTGAAGACCGGTATATTAACTTGTGTAACCGTTCCCATTCGCATTGTTTGCAGCTGATGTTTACCTCCCCGCGTCCTTGCGGGAACGTGATGCTATTTGGAAGGCCTTGAACTGCGCTGCTTGATTCTGGGAACGCGCACATGCAAAATTCAAGGCAACCTGGGCTGAAACAGAGAGAATCAATGTTGTAAGCCTGGTGAACCCGCCGTAAAGGACTTAGAAAAACCTAGGCTTACAATGGCAAAAACAATCCACATAGTTGGCCATGAGGAATACGACAGACACATGCTACACTCGCCTTTCTGAAACTGGTGTGATAATTGCAGTGTGGAAACAAAAAGGAAGAAACACCCCAGCACAGAATGAAGTGAAGTCCTCAGGGTAGCTACAAATTACATGGTAGCGTTTGTCAGAAATCGAGGGCATAAAGGTTCAAAGGATCTGACAGTAATTGCATTGAAGGCTAGAAAAGGAGGGTGGGGGAGCCATGCTGGTCCTGGTCGTTGCTGGTGAGCGCACAGGCGCTATCTTTGAAACAGCGGTGGCTAAGGGGGCGAACATGCTGTTAACAGTGGCGTTGAAGGTTTCCCGTTCTGCGGGCGACAAGGGAGAATTTTTCAAACATACGGTGAACCATCCATCCATCAAGGCCCTTGCTGAAGCCATTGCGTCACGATGGAGCAAAGAAACCCAGATCCAAATGGTGCCGAAGGAGTCTCACCGGCCCAACGGCGCGGTTGAACGGGCTATTTCGGAAGTGTCCAGGCAAGGCAGAACAATGGTGAGGACCATGGAGTACGATATCCAGAGTTCGTACTGAGCGTGAACGGTCTTCAATACCCAGGGGCCGTCCGACATGCCGGATTGCTCTTCACATGCTATATCCTCAAAACGGAGGAAGAAACGCGCAGAAAGACGCGAGATCGGAGTCTGGACCAGAGTGCTAATCCCAAAGTGTTCACGGAGGCACAACAGACAGAATCCGAACACGCAGATCCATCTACAGGCGGGGGGAAGAGCGTGGATGGAATCTAGCGCGGCTGAACAAGATGAAATGCATGCCGTGGCAGCCAATAGGAACGTATACCGTTTTGCCAGTTACCCTGGAGGCATGGCCGTGCCAGAAGCGGCTGAAAGGCAGAAGTGCCTGCATAGCACGCTTCACAAACAAATACGCAAATCAATCCGGGGGTGTCCAGGTTGCCACTGCAGTGATACCAACCCAAAACCCCACAGCAAAGAGTGCAGAGCACGATTGGAAGAGCTGATTGGGAAAGGGAAGGCGGAAACTGCGCAGAAAACTTTGGAACAACCAGTGGGAACCGAAGACATCCCAGGTTGCAGCGCGAGCTGCAGAAAGGTCGGCATTCCATTTTGCAGGCGGGGCCGCAGTTAAATTGGCAGCAGATGATGTTGCTAGCGGATCTGCGGGCGCAAGCAAGGCGGAAAGCCGGCGAAATTCTGGCAGAGCAACTAGCCAAACGAAGCAAAACGACAAAACGACGCTCGCTCAGGAAAGCAAATGGACTGCCGAGCAAGACGTGTGTGAGCACGAGCAAGTCGAGCAAGAACACAAACCAAAGGTTTGGTTGTTGATTGGAGGCCCGCCAACGCCCCACAAAACGCCCATGGGCAAGTGTTTACAAGAAAACCGGACGAAATGCCAGCTTATTACAAATGAAAAGGCTGGCAGCTACCGCCTGGAAAAGCCGAGTTGGTCGCGGACGCGAGCTGGGCCGGATGAGGGGGCACGATGTGAAGGCTTACATTAAGTGGCGGAAGGCGTGTGAGTTTACCGTGAAGATAGGAAAATTTCAGAGAGTTGATGGATGGAAACACCTTCCCAATGACCAGATGTGGGGCGCAGGAAGTTAACACATACCAACAAGACGATGTCTACAGCGGGACTCCGCCATTGAAGCGTCATTGGACGGTGGTTTCCGCAGCTGCAGCAAGGCGGCCGGTACAGAGTATTTGAAGGTTGGTGGCTAAATATGACCTGTCGGTTGCATTCTGTATTGCGAAAAACATGGCTTGCATAGGTGTCATGCTTCCAGCTGCCCCTTGTGACGGCGAGCACGTGGGGCAGTTGCTCGAAGCAATGAGCGGCAGAAACGAAGCATCAAGACAGCGGTTTCAACACGCGGAGGCCGCGGTGGCCACAGGACGAAATTGCTTAGCTGTGAAGACTGTCGGCCAGCCAGAGCGCGTGGCAGGTAACATTTTCATGCCATGGCGATGACTTCCTTGCAGAATGGACGGCGAGTGATTTGGCACAATTCGATGCGGTGATGGTAGGGATTTTTGACGCAAAAGAATTGCCAAAGGTGAGGCCACAGGAACACGGAGTAGAAAATGACGGTGGTGAACACTTTAATCGCGTCATCAAGGGGTGTGATGGACTGGACATGATGCAGGATTTGCATGGAAGGCAGGCCCCAAATATGCCATGAACTCGGTAAAAGCAATGAAGCTGCAAGGCTGGAAGCGGTGTAGGCGCACCAAGCACCAAAGACAAGGGAAAGGAAAAGGCACGCGGGTGATCCGCTCACCGTAGAGGAGGACAACGAATTTAGAAAGCTAGCAGGAACAGCTGTCTACCTCCCTCTAGTTCTCCCGCCTATCCAATACCTTAAGTATGCCACGTCAAAAATCAACCAGCGCCGGAATGTGTAGCCCTACAAGATTCCATCAGATGCGATAGAAAAGGTTAGTTAGTCGGGTACTTGTCAACATATCGAACCGAAACCTGGGAAATCGTGTTGGAAGAGCAGCCAGCCGAGCAGTCAGCATATTGTAACAGTGACTGAGCCACAGATCGTTTAACCCGACGATCTTTTGAGCGTTCATGCACCCGACAAAGCCTCTTTCCCATCAGGAGGGTCCGAATAATACGCTATGTGTCGTGGAAGAGCGGAAGGGTTGGTGTCACAACAGGTCCGAAGGCCTATATACTGGATCGAAAGGAACGCAGTGGACATTACCAACCAACTCGACAGCGGCATGTGGCATAGCAAGCAGATGAGGAGCTGGGGAATTCGGGCATGTGGATATAAAAGATCTATGGTTCCAACATGGGGTGAAGATTAATCGGCGTGAAGAAGGAACCCACAGCCACCGATTGGTCAAACCTGGGTACAAACTCCTTGACGTGTAGGAAATTTGGAGAACTGCTGCAGATCATCATGCCGCTAACCCGAAGGGGCGTAGCAGGGGCACGTCAGGTGTCCTCGAGAAAAGCGTAGACACCCAATGATTAGGAAAACGGAACACTATTGTGGTGGTACTTCCAAGTTGCGTAGGTTATGGCATTGGCATCATGAACTTGATGCAACGAGCATACCAAGCCATCACTGCCAGGAGAGTCACAAAGAGAGAAAGGAATTTGCAGACACAAGTGAGGACAGACAGCAAGCCAAGTCAGATTGAAGGAAAAAGCGTCAGACCGGACGGCATTGAAACCAGACACACGGCAAGGTTGAAAGCAATTGAAATCCCTGTCAATTGTGGAGGGGTTCCAGCTGCATCATCGAGCGAACCAGAAGCAAGAAATGAGTTGGGGCAAAAATATATTTAGCGTTATTGATCGGAGGAGGATTTGGGCAACCCGACGATGAATGTGGAATGGTCCGAGCCAACATGAGTTGAGTGAGAACAGTTTCACGAGCCCCAGCGTTGTGTGCTCGCAAAACAACATGCCAGCAATGTGGTGGCTAGTTTCATTAGAGAAGCAGCTGCAGGACCATGAGGGTTTCTGGCTGTGGAGGGGCGTTGGGTGTAACAACCTATATTGGCCCCTTGGATGACATCATATGCAGCAACATGAATTGAACCTGCTTTGATGTACTCGTTCGGCAAGGGGCGTGGTTGTTTCGATCCTTATTCATGAACGTAATTCCCACACAAGGTGGTTGATTTGTTGTTGTTTTGCAAGCGCGCAAGTGTTTCATATTCTTTCAAAAACATTGGTTGTTAGGTTCACGTTTCGTTCTTGGTGGTGGGAGCACGCCAAGCAGGCTCATCCAGTGGTATGGCCACAACTGATAAGCCACAATCGTTTGCATTGGTATTTATCCTACGGACGACCATGTTTATTTGATTGGTTTGATTTAATGTTTTCTTGTGGCTAGAAACACATTTCTTGGCCGACACTTGTTTGTATTTGCCGTGTATCTGAAAGTTTCATTCTGCTACCAGTAGGGGATAGGATCGGTTTTGTGGCTGGAATGGCCAGAAGGGTGATTGTGGCAGTGCGTCCCTTCCAGCCCGTTTGCAGCATGCGAGCGTTTGGTTAGGTAAAGTACGGTAGCAACCCCAAACCAGAAGTCAGTTAAAATAAAGGATGGCGGTAACCACGAAAAAGTGTCAAGCAGTAACTCCGAAAAACAAAATATTTTTTGTGTTCGAGAAAAAGTTATATAAATACAAAATTTGTTATAATTGAAATACAAGACCACATCATTATACAAGGCAGCCCGCCGCAGCTTCATCCCCCTCTCTCTCTCTCTCTGTCTCTCTCTCTCTCTCTCTCTCTCTCTGTCTCTCTGTCTCTCTGTCTCTCTGTCTCTCTGTCTCTCTGTCTCTCTGTCTCTCTGTCTCTCTGTCTCTCTGTCTCTCTGTCTCTCTCTCTCTCTCTCTCTCTCTTTCTCTCCCTCCCTCTCTCTCTCCCCCAGCTCCAGCTCCATTCCGCTACATTTCTAAATAAAAGCCCGCTGCAGCTCCAGCAGCTCCAGCTCTATTCCCTTTTATTTCGAGACATAAGCCCACAGCTCCATTGCAATCTATTTGAAGTGCCAGCCCGCTGCTGCAGCTCCAGCTCCAGTCCGCTTTGTTTCGAAATATGACGGCAGCTCAGAGCTCAAAGTGGCAGTCAAGAAGGGTTTGCTTCAGCCAGGCATGGCAGAAGGAGCAGCCGCAGGCTGGAACAGTTGACCTTTGTTTTCAACAGCTTCATGCTCCCATTTCGTGATCAGGAAAAGCGGGCTCGGAGAAAGGGTGCCAAAGCCTTGGTTGTTCAACCTGGCACGGCCGAGACATATGTAACGTGTTTTGCTTATGTTTGAGTGGCTCACTGCTTTCATAGGAGTTAGCTGATTCCTGAAAGCAGCCATCTGTTGTGCGCATCTGAATACGCATGCAACTATTTCATTTGACATTGCGCATGTTTGACTTTCATTAGGAAAAAACCTTGGTGAAATGCGCCTGGGCCAACTGTGCCAGTCTGATCGCGGCCTTTACGGCTGTGCATCTTGAGGGGAGCAAGGCTGTTTTACATATTAGGCTTGGATTTTCGCTTTCGGTTTTCAAGTCTACAGATCGAACATGCGGCATTGCGCGCGGCCAGGTCCTGAGATCTTTGCGTTTCGGGTCCACAAAAGATGTTCACCGGCTACTGCAGGCCCGAAACCATTTCCGGTCTGTGCTGCCTTGATTGGTGAGGAAAGAAAGCGCTTGTTTGATTGCATTGTTGCGTTACCAGCCTGATTCAAAACCTTGTTGAAAAAATGCAAGTAATCAGGGTGGAGTGTTGCACTCTTCGCGAGTCCGCGGGGAAAGGGCTAGCTTCACGAGCTGATGGTGAAGACGCAACAGAAATTACAAAGACAAGGACGCAGACAGGGCGCGGAGAATAATACCATGAGCCAATACGGCTTTTACATTTGTACTATTTCCATACTTTGCATTCTCATAACCTGCTCCGCTCGAATAGCATTACGGTGCAATGTAGCAAAAAAACGAAACTTGCTGAACCCAATGTTCGCATGAACGCGTATGAGCAGCATCCATCTTGAGTCGAGACTTTCATATCTGGAGGAAAGGAGCCAGTGACCAGATCTGGATGGTGATTTTCCGCTTGATACACGCAGTTGTTTGCATATGGAATATAATATATATATATATATAAGATATTATGAATTGCCAAAGTAGCTGTAAATGACTTTTCGGCATTGTATGCAATGTCAGGTACGTACGGTTGTTGGTACGATGATATGTTGGTACGGTACGATGATATGTTGGTACGGTACGATGGCACGGTACGATGGTACGGTGTGTTGGTACGATGATATGTTGGTACGGTACAGTGGCACGGTATGTTGGTAGGATGATATGTTGGTACGGTACAGTGGTGCGGTACGGTGGTGCGGTGTGCTGGTGTGATGATATGCTGATATCGTTTGGTCATACAGTAAGGTGATACAATGTCAATGTGTTGACCTGATGTGATGTGGATCGACAATAGGATATATTATGAACATATGATATATGCTATATAATAGAGGCTGTATAATACATGATATGACTTGACTATGACTAACACATACAAATAACAATATACTGTACTATGGGATATTCTATGATATTATTTTAAGTTGTTTTCAGAACCGTACGCATTTTGTACCAAGTAACAGCACCATATCTCAAAACTGCACCTTTGAACCGTACCTCTGGCAAAACCGTACCACAGGACTGTACCACCGCACCGTACCACTATACCGTCGTATTTCTTCGTATGGTTTTGAGCGCGCCAATTCATTCTATGTATTGACATACAAAAAACCTTTTGAAGAAATATGACGGTATACTGGTACGGTACGGTGGTACAGTCCTGGGGTACGGTTCCGGGGTATGGTTTTCAGGGTACGGTTTACAGGGTATATACGGTTTGGGGTACGGTTCTGTGTTTCGAGATAGTTATCTGGTACGGCCTGACATGACTAACACTCACCATACAGTACAGTCTGGTGTATATGATATACTAAGACTGTATGTTTGAGTTGATTGTTTTGATTGCCCCATACTAAGATTCATCGTCGAAATTACATCGACTACCGTGTCCAAAATCCCCGGTCTCACCGGGGTGACATGAATCTTGGACCTCGAGTCATGATCACCATGTCCAACACGAGTCGATCAACTCTCAAGAAGCCAAAGGCATTTATGTTATTTATTGTTCTATTACCTTAAAATTTTTTTATCATTTATTGTTTTGTCTATTATCCAATGATATCGCCAAACCTGCCACTGTACCACATCATGACATCACAAAACTATCTTATCGTACGGCTCCATGACCCAAAATCGTACCATTGCACCGCACCATGACCCCCAAACCGTACCCTCCNTGTACCACATCATGACATCACAAAACTATCTTATCGTACGGCTCCATGACCCAAAATCGTACCATTGCACCGCACCATGACCCCCAAACCGTACCCTCCAACCGTACCCCGTTCCAAGCCTCCAAATTCACGNTATAACATAGTATAATATAATATAATATCATTTAATATAATATAATATAATATAATATAATATAATATAATATCATATCATATAATATAATATAATATAATTTAATTTAATTTAATTTAATTTAATTTAATATAATATAATATAATATAATTTAATATAATATAATATAATATATATATTGGATTTACGTGGGTCGTGGACAATCTTTGCTATCCGAAGAAGCATGAGGCATGATCAGACCGACTGTTCTATGGCATGTCCGTTTCGGGCTCGTTGGGAAGCAACGACAGGAGTGTTTGATACCACCAACGAAAGAAGACACAACTGGACCAGCAAACAGGACATGACTTGTCATGTCACCCACAAGACGGCTGTTAAGAGGCCATGGTGTAGAAGACGTACTTTCAAACCCCTTGGTCGCACCAATTCAGTTGTATGGCCGGAAATAGCCGCTGAAATCAATACAGGAAAGTCGCGCCAACTTGCGCTCAGCTTGTGGGAAACATATCGCAAGCAGATTGTTCTTGAAGTTATGTCCGTTTTCGCCCGCGCTCTACAGGCCTTGACATGGTGGAGATGATGCTTAATCATCATCTGACTGCGTAGGTGTGGATGCTAGATGCTGCATTTAGGTTGTAAACTGATGGCTTGGAATTCTCCACCAGATAGCGAAGCTATTGGTATTCACACTTCAAATTTCAGAAGGGCTGCCTGTTTGCGTCCTGCAGCTTGGTGGCTGGTGCAGCTGCAGGGTGCCGCTGCACGGTGCTGCTGTCAGAGTGCTGTGTGCGCTTTGGAGCCTGGTTGCTGGTGCCTCTGCAGGGCGCCCGCTGTTGGTGCCTCTTTCAAGCCATGGACTTCGCCAAAGCTGACCGAGAAGCAAGGCGGACCCAAACCCTACCGCAAGCTCCAGGTCAATCTGGACACGCTCGGGCCCGAACCCTATCGCGAGGTCCGGCTAGGCAGGCACCTTTGCATTTCGAAATGAGTGGAATAGAGCTGCCCGGTATTTCAAATACAGCGGGCTACTAGTTCGGAATGGAGAGAAGCTGTATAAGGAAATAGAAAGGAATGGAGCTGCCATGTAATTCATGTGCAATTATCTTTCTATTTTCTTCTATTTGAAATACAAGGAGCCTGATTTTTCCGATGCTACTGGCTCAACATATTTTTCGGGGTTACCCGTCTCCAATTTTTTAGCGGCTACCGGGGATCCTTCAGATTCGCCTCGGCAGATTTCATGCTCATTGTTGTTTGATGGTGGTTTTGTCACTTAAGGATTGTTATAAGGCAGCGGCCCCAATTTGGTTTGATCCATTCTGGATCCATCGCAGAACGAAAAATCAGAGCTACCTGTTCGCGGGTTTGGTCACTTATATGATGCCAAGTTCTTTTGCTCGTTGCCTTTGGCAAGGAGGGAACCGCGGGGAGACAGAATTCAAAAACAGAACTCACGACCAAAAACCCGATGGGAACCAAAAAAAAAAAAACAGCGGTGGTAGTTTTGGTGAAAGGGTTTAAAAAAACAAATCCAGGAACCCAATGGCACCCAGTAACTTGCGACGTAGACAACAGAATCAAAAAAAGGAGGAACCCGTGAGAATAAAAAATCACACCCACACGAGTTTTTTTCCCGGCATCCTAACCAGCGTGGTCGTCACCAACAGCAACACTAGCAGCAACACCACGATCCTTCACTTTTTATCCAAGCGTTTTCATGCAACATCACTCCAGCATCAAGACCCATCTGACAATTTGCTGCAACCTTTGGTTTTGCTCGCTCTCTTTGTTCTATCACGTGAAAATTGTGGATTTGTCACTTTCCGCACAAGTTCAAGCCATATGGCGGTCAGTTGTTGAAGGCACAACCACTGCACTGCACTGGCCCTTCCGCATGTCATCAGCATCAACACGTTCAACTTTAAGCACACATGTTGTCAACAATTCCCCTTTCTTGTCGAAATCATTGATGGAACATGCCACGTGTCTTCCAACCACAGTATTTTCGCTGGCCTTCGCCCCAAATATAAAACCCGATACAGGCTGGACAAAATTTATCGCGACATCGTTGCTGAACCGCTTGGAGCTCCAACGTTTTTTCAGGGAATGAACAGTGTTGAAACGCGTGACTGATCTCATCAACTGTCTTGCAAATTTCAACACACCAATGCGTCAGAATCTACAATGGAAACATTTCCATTTCATTTCAGCAGGTGGTTTATGTCATAGCGTTTTCACAATGTTGCTTGGACACTCCAGCATGTTCTTTTGAGCCGGTTGAAGGTGAACGGGCGCACGAAGTGTATTGCATCAATGACCAATGTTTGTCATTTCAAGTGTGACATTTGCGTGTTGTCTTTGGTTCTATGTGGTTCATCCTGTGCCAATCACCAAGTCCATCCAACTTGAATGCAGTGCAGAAGACAGACAGCACACAGAAAGACACCGCTTGTTTTTTGATTGTGACAGGTGAATTGTGAAAAATGTCAATTCACCGTTTTTCTGAAAGTAAATTGGCGCAAACCGCCCATTCAAAACAATATTGAAGCACATGCCTGCAGCAAACAGCTCTCATGTACACCATGCCACACTGCCTTTAGGGACATATTGAGCAACTTTCCTGAAGTCATCGGTTCGCCCGGGTGTGCCATGCATCCTGTGCCATGTTCAGTTTCTTTTTCGGTTCCTCCACAGATGGCCCGAGCCCACCAACGATACGAGAAGGCCATAAGACTGTGGAGGTGATCATTGATGATGAGCGATTGCAAGTAGACGTGGATGTTTTGGCTGAAGTGTCTGGACTATTTCTTCAAATCCAAAGTACTGATGCCAAAGAATGCCCTTTGCGGGACTTCCCGGGAGGCTTAGACAGATTTCGCGGCATTGTTGGCTTTCTCATCGACAGTGAAACATTGGCTGTGGGCGACGAAACTGTCTTAGATTTGTTGGAAGCGACATGGTTGTTGGAATGCCCATCTTTGTTGGACGGAGTCATGCAATCTTCCTTTGTAACTTCTCTATCGTCAAGACGAAGGGCTGAAATTTTGGAACATCTCTTGCCATACACTGCAGCTAGCAGTCCGGCAGATTCTGAACATGCCATTGAATCATTGAGCGCAACTGCTCCAAGCGACACGCTTGGCAACTGGGATGAGCACGGCGTTGCGAGCCCAAAGAATTCTCAAGAAGCAATGCCTGCATCATTGGCTTGCAAACAATTTCTCAGGCTTTTTCAGTTCGAAACTTTAATGTGGCAGACTACGGAGAAGGCAGCGCTGACGTTAGCATCACAATTGGATTCTGGAGATTTTGTTCTTGGCCCACGCTTGGCTACTGGAAGTTTGCGCGTTTGTTCCGAACTCCTTCGCCTTCGACGACTTCGCGAAGAGGAATCAGGTTTTGTGTCGAGTGCAATTCAGCCTGTGAGCACTTTGTGGAAGAACCTGAGCTGAAACAAGTCTTCCTTGGGGTTTCAATGGGTTTCAAGTGGTTTGATTTTGTGGTTTTGTTTCGTGTTTGAGATCAGGTGTGTCTCAGATAGGGCTGGGGCATCGCTCTTTTTTGATTTTTTTGGCCCGCAATTCCATGTCATTGAGATGTCCATTTTATATATAACATATACATATTGTGAGTGATATTGAAGTACATTTAAATTATACAAGTTATATGATATGATATGTACTAACTCGCTTTCGGTTATGACGATTTGCCCTGAGCTGCCAATATTGTGACATTGTGCATTGCATGAGATATGAACTGAGGAATTTGATGGACAAACCTTTGAGAGCAAAAGTCTCGTGGGATTCACATCTTTTTGCATTGCGTTGCATGCGGCGTCGGCTTGCTGCGGTTGCCCCATCGGAAGTCCTGCAGAAACAAGCAGAGATGGCTGGAGAAATGAAAGAAGATGAAGAAGCCCATGAGGATTTGCCCAGTGAACTTGTTGAGACTGCTGAAGATTCAACGCTCATTGTGTTTGGCGAGCTCATTGGATATGTAAATTCAGAACGGCTTTCCTCCAATTGGTCAGCTTTGCTCGTTCGTGTCCTTCTTTTGTTGACGAGTGGTGACAGCTCTGACCTCAGAGAAGGAAGTCGTAGTACACTCAAAGCACGTGAAATCTTCAGGAACACCTTTGCCAGCAATGACTTGATGCAAAAACTTTCATGGTGCCATCCTGCTCCAGTACCACCAGCTTGGCTAGTTGATGTGGTTTCAAATCCAGATGCTTCCAAAGCCTTGCTCCGGGTTCTTAGTCGATATCGGCAAATGGAAGCAGAAGAACTCTCTGATATCATCGAACATGTCTTGCTTGCGGAATTTTTACCTTGGGATCATTGCCAGAAAACCATTTTAGCATCAGAACTTTTGAATGACATCCTTGGAGCTTGCATGGACGCCGGGAAGAAGGCAAACAGTGGACATTGCGGGCACGGACAGGGCACTCAGGGCACTCAGGGCACTCGGTGTCCAGCACATTGGGCAGGACAACACCGTCTTTGGAGGCTCGAATATTTGGGACGACGCTTGTTTCATGTGGCTTTTGTGTTTCAAGAGGGTTTCTTGCCACACAGCTGGCCTGATTGTTTCGGCTCCAACGATTCCAATGATTCCAATGATTCCAAAGCAATCGGTGGTAAACTCCTCGTTCGCCGGATGGCAGTTGAAGATGATGTTTGCTCTGCGCAGCCACAAGTCGTTGAAGTGGATGGTTCTTGTCTTTGGGACGAAGGCTTGTTGACAATTCCACTCTTGCGACGCACAATGATGGAGGGCCGGGCAATGCTGGACAAACCCATTTTGCATTACGGTCGTCAAGTGATTATGAGACATTTGTGGTACAAACACACAGACTACTGCGAGGTCCCCACACTCAAAGTGCTTTGGGATTTGGCTTGCTGGTCCTTGTGCGAGGATGCGGGTCTTGTTCGTCAAGCTTTGGAGTACTTGAAGGGAACGTACCGAGATCTCTGCCGGCCAGGAGGGCCTTGGAGTCCGGAAAATGAAGAAGATTTGTTTGAGATGTTTCTGGCAATCGACTTTTCACTTCTACCGATCCAAGTGTTGTACTCTCCGTGGGTCCCAGCTCAAGTGCAAAGTGTTCGTTTGTTTGTCCAACAGCAACCCGCTGATCAATTTCATCAAGAGCTGCAGCAAGAAGTCAGCAGAGCTATGGAACATCTCAAAAGTGTGAACTTTCAATGTTCGAAACTCCAGGACAAATTGAACGTTGTGGACCAGCGCACTGTGATGAACAAAAGCCAAATCAGCGATTCCAGCGCTGCTTTGGAAGAAATACTTCGAAAACGACGACAGAAGGAGGGCGGATGACATCGGATGACAGCTGCCCATTTCAGGGTGTGCTGACTGTTGATGCCAAGGAAAGAAACAGAACATAGAAAAACTAAGCAATTTCACATCATTTCGCACCAATGCTCACATTCATTGCTTGACAAAAAGGCTGTCTGAATGTCACCCTTCTCGTTTTTCCAGAGTGGAATTGTCCAGTGGATTCCACTTGCTTGCGTTTGTGGTTGTTTGAGTCGAAGTGTTTGCTTGCAGCAGAAATGCATGCAGACTCCTCTTCCAAAGGCATACGTACAACAAGTGCCCCTCAGATTCTTCCGTTCATGATGTCAAACAGATCATATGAGTCAAATCATTGAAATGCCATACTGCCAAGTACTGCCATGCATGACTAGACAAAGCAGGCAGGGTAGCTTTGTAAACTTGCACCGTGAACATGGGAGTTTCCGTGGTATGCTCAGCTATGTTCTTTTGGGCGCATCCCAAAACCGCGAGTGAAATATTCTGACTTGGACTGTGTTCATTCGGTGTTCACTCCGGATTGCCCGTACGATGCTATGTCACCGGAGCGCACTTCTGCACCTTGGTGGATCAAACTCCAGCGCTTGGCATTCCTTGCTAAGTTCACACGTGTATAGGACAGCGGCGCAGACATATGCAGTCCCAAACAGAACCAGGCAGAGTTTCAAGAAACATTCGTGCTGAAGTACTGAAAGAGAAGCTATGTGCCCTATGTGCTTCTGTTTTGCACTTCGGCAAAAATTGAATGGCAGAAGCAGCCAGGTGTTGGTAGCTAGCGTGCTGGGACCGTGGCAGGTGCGTGGTGATTTTGCAGTTCTTAGACCGGTGCTTCTTGATTTCGATGTGTTTTGAATATGTATAAAACGCCGCCCAGCAAGATGACACGTGGTCCAAAGTCTTGCTTGACTAATGTAATGACTGACGGTGACTGACGTGCGGTTTCGAGGCATGGCTTGCCCGAGGGCCGTTTCTAGGCAAAAGACTTAGATTGCCTGAAATTGCTCGGAAGCAGGGCAAGAAAAACCAAGAAAATCTTGAATGGATAACATGTGCTGGCACATGGATCAAAAGTGATCAAAAAACGACTGCAAAACGGGAGCAACAAAACACCATTTGAATAGTTGCAATCGTGTTGCCAGTCCGACTTTCGAAGGCCACTCAAACAGCAGATGTCTTGCCCGAAAGGCGGCCACGGAGGCACGGGAGCCTGCGCACCCACGTAATGCTCATGTAATGCTCATGTATGATGCATACGAGAGGTGCCGTCAGACGAAGTCCACGAAATTTGTGGCACACGGGCACGACAATGACAATGTTCACAAACACACGTGCACAATCATTCACACCTGCACACCACAACAAAACGATCCCATCATGGGAAATGGGGAAGGTTCCAGCATTTTAAGATACAGTGCGTCATTCCACTTTTGGGCTACCTTGGGTGTGTGATGCGCACCCCACGCCAAGAATGTGAAACCCAAGAGTGCTCTACTGGGAAGTCTAGCATTTGTTTGTGCATCTGGGATCGGGCGAATGTTGGCAGAGATGTGCGCTCTCCAGAGCCTTGCCCTCACATACACTACATATATGTATGTATATATATATATACATTTATATTACGCATGTTTCTATTATTTCTTCATGTATACAGCTGTATACACGTTTACCGCCCCAAATGCTAAACTGGCTGTGAAGGGCGCTGGAGAAAAGAACCTGTGGCGTGAGGTGCCCGCCCCAACCAAGTTTGCATAACATTCCAGATGCAGAACCAAGAGTCGGTATTTTATGTCAAAATATTTCAAAGCTCGCTGTGCCTTGGGCCTTCGTACAGGATCGTACAGGACAACATTGAATTGAATACGAGACGCCTGATTCCCTTAGGCACCCGAGCAGGCCTTGGCAGATGCATTGGCCCAAGCAGATGCCAAATGGCTCCTGCTACAGGCTGAGGCGTTGGGCGTTGGGTCTCCGTTGGGCTGCGGTGAAGGTGTAGGAAGATGTGGGAAGCGGTGAGGCGTTCAGAGTTCACTGAGTTGGGTTCGTGTGGAGGCGGATGCTGGTGATACGGATGGTACTGGCCTCATGTGGCAACTTCGCGTCATTTCGCGTCTCCACTCCCTTACATTCCCTTACCATTTGTACACATACAGTGCCGATCAGCGACGAAAAATGATATGGCGGCATATGGTGGCAGGAGTACCAGGAGTGGCAGCCAGAGTTTTCATCTATTTTTCCCATATGCCTATGACAGTTATGTAGTCAGCTGATGGGACGTGCTGAGGCGAGGCTGCGGAGAAAGTATCCACGGCTGGTTTGCGATTCGAGACTTGACACATTTTGCCGAACTCCCGGTAGAACTGCATATTGTGACGATGGATTAGAGGGTGCTGCGAGTAGGACAGATCACATGTTGTTTCGGTTTCCTGCCTCTACGGGACATCGTTTCATTTTGAAGTTCGATTTGGCGATGCGGGGTTTCGGCAGAGAATCTGCACAAATTGCATGGCTTGCTCGACTCACATCATGCCAGCGCTCACGGCGGGCTGCTGCTGTTATGGCTGATAGCGCCCTGGACAGGATCGATCGAATCAGCCACAAATTTAAGAGTAACGGAATTTAATGGAATCAGTATGCATCAGTGCACTTTTTTTCAGCCTCCTCGTTTTTGGGATGTTTCTGGCGCAGGCTGCGGCCCTACACTATTCCTGCCAAATACTTGGATATCCCACCCTTGCGAGGTGCTGAGGACTGCGGCACAGTGTTTGTGTGTCAATTCAAAGCAGTGAAGATTATTGAACATGTTAGCAACATGTTGAACTTTTGAACTGTCTGAAGTATTTCTTAAGTATCTATGAGGCAGACTTTCTTATTTTTTCAGTTGGAGGAAGCTTTGCTTGATTTTCTCGGTGAAAATTCTGGCCTGGTGTTCAACTTCCTGTCGAAGGCAACGATCATCCTCTATTGTGACAAATCGTGATATTCATATGCAGCATTGTGAAGCCAAAATGAACATGTTAAAACAGTCCTGCCAGTGGTCACAAATTTGCACCGGAGCTTGCGGAGTGCTGGCAGGTGGAAACCATCTCTCCAGCAGGTCGCGCTTTCTGGCAGGTGCCTTGACATTGAGCATCATTGAATATCAAGACTAAACATTGAACACTTGCTGAGAATTCATTTGCCATTCACTGGGCAAAACTCTTCAGGTCCTTTGACATCCTTTGACCATTTTCATGAACAAGTTTCGCGACGATGTTTGAAGTTGCAGTCGCGAGCCACTTTGATCTACGTGTCATCACATGTCGTTGCAGGCAGAGCTTTATCTCCGTCAGCTAGATGAAGTAGCTGGAGAGACCGAGGCATTGTATGCAGACAGTCCTTCGCCAATAAGACAGGTTGCCAGACACAAAGAAGTTGTGTATGAAAATGATATCAATGCGTATGCAAAAACACCGAGATATGTGATGACATATTGGAACTTACATACGTATATATATATATATATTTGATATGATATGTATAAAATCGTGTCATATTCAGTATGTGAATTATGTGATTCATATACTATACATGCAATGTACATGTAAAAAATTGTAAATACACATGCATACATGCATGCATGCATGCACATACGCACACACATATATATATATACATATATATGTATATAATATCATCTACACATACACATACACATACACACCCACATATATATACATATATATATATACACATAGTATATTATTTATCAATAATACGCGCATGTGTGTGCGTGTCTGTGTGCAAAAAACACGTATATCACATCACCTCACGTCACCTCAGATCACGCCACATCACACTGGCATTGCGATACATCACGATGCATCACATATCATACATCACATTAGGATACAAAAACTACATTGCAGTACCGCAATACCTATACTACATTCCAACTTCCAACACCCAAATCCATGAAGTTCTTGTCTTCTTGTCCTGGAAAGCATAGGTAATATGTTTCCAGCCAAGCACGCACGATTCTGCACTCGGCTTCGGCTTGTACGAGAGAATATCAATAGCTCAATACCATACAGTCATCTGCCTGCAATCATTTGCAATCACTATCACTTGAGCTGACACTGGTGAGAGTGGAGGTGAAACAAGCAGCCGTCGAGGCGAAAGACCGAGTAGAAGCAGAACCAGACTCTTGGCCTCAGAACTTGGTGAACTATGCTGAAATGATATTGCCAAGATATTGCTATGTATATATTGCTGAGGCCGATCCTAGCTTCTTTCAAGTCCGAGTTCAAGCATTGAAGCTCAACCCATCCTAACCCAATGGAAACACAGCTGACTCAAGCCGTGCAGAACATGGTACTCGTAATATAGTACGTATGAGTTGTACGCCCACGGCGTATTTACTGCCTGAAAAAAGGCAACCGTTCCCAAGTGAGCTCAAAAACCCTGAGCAGGCACAAAAGGGTAGGTTTCACAATGCCACGACCAACATTGTAATTGTTGCGCCAAGCGTGCTCTAGGGTACTGGCGCAACGTAGTTTCCAGTTTCCACCTATTTGTCAAGATTTTGGTTTCCAATCAGCTAGTGCAGGATACTGTGCGTGGTTTAATGTGCTACGATGTGAGTTGTAATGTGATGTGATGCAACGTTATGTCATGCAATACAAGTTTTGTTATGTATGTAGCGCACCCAAGAGCTTCGCACTAGCAAGCCAACATGACAATGGAACGAGGGGGCCAAAGCATCTGTTTACAGTTTAAATTTGCTTCAATGTATTTACGAGCGTGCTTACACGTCTTGTTGGCTTAGATGTCCTTGCATGCATGGATATTTGTTTGTACCTTACTTTTTACCTTGAACACGTCCGAAACATTCATGGATTGCTAAACTAGCCAAGGCAGGACTACCCCCATCGAAACCTGTATGTATCTTACTCTGGGGTTAGGTATGAAAGGCAGTACCCCGCAAGATAAGCCCAGAACAACCTTTGAGTTCCCCCACCGACAAACACCGTGATGAAACTGTAAGAAACCTCAATTCAAGGTTTCTGGACCGCTAGAACCAACTGTGTCATTCGGATGGCGTGCTGTGGCAGGGGTGTTGCAGCACCACAAGTGAGACAGGTGTTCGGCACTGTCTCGCTGTTTTAGTTAGACCTTCTCCTTGAACTCAAGGAAGAGATGCAGAATGCAATCCGAGGAAGTGTCACGAGGTTGCACTCGGTGTTAAACATTGGTGGGTCCGAAAGCTATGCCTTCTCCTTCTGCACTCAGTGGGTGCAGGTCAAATCTATTGTGTCATTTCAATGGCGACTGAGAAATATGCAGAGCAGTGGGAGCTTTAATATGCTTTAATTTATTTTGATTTGCCCCCTTTGACACTCTTTGCGTGTACAAAATTTAATGACGTTCAACGTACCACTTGAACAACTTTGGAGTTGGACATGCATACTGCATCGTTTACGTCACCGCACCTATCATTTTATTTGTATATGTGTGTGTGTACTGTATTTATCATTTATCTGTGCGTTTCGAGAGCGTTGACACGATTGAGCCGCCATGCCAGTAAAAGCGAAAACGCAAGTTGATCAATGAAGGGAAAGAATCTGAAAAAATCCACAAATCTACGTCAGACGTGTAAGATATGCTGAGTCAGTCGACCGAGGTGTTGTTAGCACGGCAGAACTTTATCTCTGCGGCTCGCTTCGGCTACTTCCTTCGGCGAGGTTTGCAACGCCGCGGATCCACAGCCCACCTGTTACAAAGCCATTAAAACCATATTGTTTTTTCATTGCAAATCAGTGCAATGTCCTGTGCATGTCCTTTCTGGCGACCAAACCAAATTGACGCCATTTACTTCGTTTGACACAAGTGGTTCAGTGATTCAGATTTGAGATGCTGGCAAGGACAGTCTTTCTAGATGAGGATTCTGGAAAGGCTCTAACAATGTGCAGAAACATCCTGAAGCAGCCGTAGAAGACGGGTTTTGACTTGATTGTGGCATGTTCCACCGGCTTGACAAGAACCTGGAGCCAAATTCAGGGGCATACGATAGTTGTGTGTTCACAACGAGGTGAGTTGTGCCAACTCAAGTCTATTCCAGCAAATTGCTGGCTGCATCAGCGAAGCAGCTCCTTTCTTATAGTCTATACTGTCTATACTGAACACAATCTGAACATCCTTTAAAGACATGCATCAATACGTATCACAGAGTATCACAGGTCCGGACATCGTATGGCCTTCTGGCACCTGGCCCTCCACGTAAGAGTGTTGGAAGAGTGTTGGAAGAGTGTTGGAAGTTGCACTAAGGCCTGGACCTGGAGAGAAGTTTGGGCCAAGGCGACGGGAAGCGTTGGGCCACCACCGGGCGCTTCAGGTCGCCTTCACATCGCCTTCATATCGCTATCACATCGTTCACAGCAAAGTTCTGTTCATTTTGTTCATTTTGTTCATTTTGTTCATTTTGCTCCCTTTCTATCCCTTGCTTCTCTGGAGTGATGGAGCAGTTCTTATCATATCTGATCATATTTTGTCCTTATCTTTCATTATCTTTCTAGATCTTTCCATTGAGCATATCTTGCCATCTGCAGGATCTGGCAGCTTGTCGGATTGGATGGGGTACTTGGCTCATCTTGGCTCGTCGCTCATTCCCAGCGAGTCTTTGGAGTCCGTCGGAGTCCGTCGGAGTCCGTCGGAGTCCGTCGGAGTCCGTCGGAGTCCGTGGCCAAGTTGGTTCGAGTGCTTTGAGTCGCTTTGCTTTGTGAGGTCTCTGACACCTGCAGATGCAGTGGAACTCGCGCGAGCTGCCACAAGCTGAATCCGCTTTGATGAGTACATCGGGCTGCGGATTGCAGGTTTGTTCGGTTCAATTTTTGCACTTGACATCACTTGACTTATCTTCACTTCACCTTGATAAGTGACCCAAGGCCACAAAGGAGGCTCAACGTGCTGTGCAACACCATGCTACGCAGCTGTTTGGCAGCGAGGCAAGGTCGAAACGAGTGGAAACTCCAAACGCAATTCTGAAACATTATGAATGCTGATGGTACGATCCATGATGATACGGATGAACATGATACTTCACCATGCTTCGGAACGTTTTCATGTTCATTGATGGAGGGACAATGCCCATAGTTGCAATTGGAGGCCTAGCAGATCAGAAAGAGTGAAAATGTGTACGACTTCGTTCACGAAGATTGAACAATTAAAGCTATTTCGTGATGTTCTCTTTCAAACTCATATGATTATGTTCATATAAATTGACTGACTTAAATCCACCTTATTTTGCTTCGCTATTAGTTTTTCCTTGTGTGATTGATTGTGTTATTCAAAAGCAGTCCTTGGCACTGTACAATACTGCACGATGCAAAAGCGGAACATTTACGCAGATTTAAAGCAGCGTTTTTGTGCTTGCACAAACATTTTACGAACATTTTTACGAACATTGGCACATCTTGGCACATCTTGGCAGATTGAGCTCCTCAAGCAGCTTGACTATGGCCCTGACGCCGTGCAGCAGCTCCAGCTTTCAGGCGCAACTCAAACCGCAGACGTGACAGATGTGACGTGACGTGCAAAATGTTGGAGACAGAAACAACATGAAATATGTATGAAATATGTTTATGTGCATGACATCTTTCAGAAACAACATGAAACAACGCCATTGAAGGGTTCACCGGCCCATCATGGCCCATCACCACCCAGCAAAAGCATCGTTACAAAACGCTCAGAAAGGTGCGCACGCACACTGGGTCACACATAAGCCTCCAGAGCCATGGGTCTACTTCATTGCAGGTCTCCGAAGTAGAGATTTAGCCAGTGGAGTTTGGCTGAAGCATCGCAGAAACAGTCTCAGTATCCCCTCTCGCTAAAATATGGGTGCTGTATCGTCCATGATCATCGAAGCGCCCCAAGCTGGAGAGGATTTCAATGCCAGGCTTTCATATCTGATATATATATATATATATGTATACATATATAACCTATTTGAATATTTGAATTCGTTTTCGGTGGGCTGGGCAGAGTCATACAAGTCAAGATTTTGTTGGTGAGCTCCAGCAAAATGTTAACTCCATCTGAATCTCCTCGATGGCAGAAAGTGCAAGCGAGGCCTGGAATCCAATTGAACCCAGGTTGGAATAGCAATTCCTCAAAGACGATCATCGAGAAACTGGACAGAAGCATAAAGAAGAAGATAGGAGAAGTGAGTTCATTTGAATTATTTGTATTTGGTGTGTCCAATTGTGTTCACATAATTTCATGTAATTTCCTCATTTGATCCCAAGCTGCTCATGCTCCCCAGACGAATCCCGCAGACGTCTGAGTTTGGAGGTCCGAGACTGAAGAGGGTCATTTTGAAAAGATCTATGTTCAAGAAGCATGTTTTCGTTGCTGTAAGGAGAGCAGCTTCAGTGAGAACGTCGCCTTAATTCAAGAGTTGATGCTTTAGACTTTAGACTTGTGACATGTTGTGTGGTTGGTGCATTTTGGTGCGAGCAAAGTCGATATTGGTGATTTCTGGCTGCGTCGTTTGCGTTCTGTGATGGTTTTTGGTTTGCCCAAAATACGCCCGCATTTGGCATTGTGCATGGAACCATATGGGACGTTGCAATCCCACATAGTTCAAAGGCTGTTGCTCAGGCAGCTGCCTTTGGTGCAGCTTTGTTCGATGCAGAGAGTGCTGCTGGGAGGCGGTACAGGCGTCGACGCCTTTCACATGCTTTCATGATCTTGCACAAATTTGCACAAATTTGCACAAGGTACTCAAACATTCTTACCAAAAAAGGGGAGAAGGAACACATCTTTGTATCGCCTTGACTTGCTTTGCTGCAACAATTGGTGTAGGCTTGAGTACACGTCTACAGGGAGCCGTGCAGATGGCCCTTTGGGTTGAATTGCTTTGAGAAAAGTATATCCTGGCCATTTGGGATTGGACGAGGAAGGATCTGAGCACTGTCGTGGCAGTAGTCGAAATAGAGCGAAACTGGAAAAGTAAATGCGGTGTAAATAGTGCCCATTGTCTTATGGCTGACAATGCTGACATCGTGGCTCAAGGAGTTAGGATTCAGCGGGTCCAAAGTGTAATACAAAGATTTCATCAGTCGCAGGAGTCCCGTCTGAAAATCGTGCTCAGAGATGCTCAAAGTCCTTCCGACATGCATGGCCAACTGAGCCAAAAAACACCTGAGTTTGACCTTCACCAAGATGATGTGTCGGCCCTTAGAATTTGCAACAAGTCACCCGCAAACAAAGGCTGGCCAAGAAATTGAAACCCAGATCACAAGCACGCACGCGCAACTACAGGGCATCATATGCAGCATTGATGTCCAATCATGTCCAAATGAATCTCTTGCTAGTTCTCTTGCTTCGTCTTGTGCAAACTGTCCAGTTTTGCGCCCGGCATGAGCTTGGTGTGCACATGGAGTCAAAAGCTCCAGAGAATTCTGCTGCGCCTCGGTTGCGAGAGCTCTCAAAGATTGATCCGCCCTGGCTCCAGGGATCCACCAGTATGGCCATATTTAGATTTCTATCTACCTATCTACCTATCTCAATCTTAATCTCAATCTTGATCCTAATCTTAATCTAACTTTATCCTATCTATCTACAGTATCTGTATGTCTATCTATCTGTCTATCTACCTGTCGATATGTTTGTCATGCTATCATGCTATCTTCCTATCTTCCAATCTATCTACCTACCTACCTACCTATCTATCTATCTACCCACCTAGCTAGCTAGTTCAGATTTTTCAGCCTCAGGTTGCAGAGCCACTGGAGCCTCCACTTCAGCGCGGGGAGGCAGAAGACGTGCCCATGAGACCGTGTTGCCGTGCTTCCTCGATGCCTTGTGACATCTCACAACCATTGGGAACCATGACATATCCTTACAGATGGTGATATACATTCAATCACGCGACATTTGGGTTTGAAACAGTTTGAAATTTGCAAGGCCGTGATCTTTGGAGATGGACGACAGGGGATCATTACAAGGGCCGATGCCCCGGCAGTCTCAGACGCTGCAATTTGGAACACGCCTTTCTGGTAGCCATTGAGCATCATGACAATCACATTCGGAGATGGTAAGGAAAACTTCCCTCTCTATCTCTCTCCTCTCTCTCTATCTCCATCTGTCTATAGACATAAAAAATATCATAATATACATATATATATATATATATATAAATATGTATGTATATGTATATATGTATATCTCTCCCTCTCTCTCTGCGTATATGTCAGGTGTGAAGATATAAAAACACAGGCAGCGCTTTCACGAGAAAAATTAATGAGAATTAATTCACGTCACAGTCCTTGGGTGGGCACCAACATTCTCTTCGTGTCAAGTTAAATCGGGGACTTTGCAGAATTCTACAATGCAAGCTCATCAAGTTCATCTTCGAAAGGAAGGCATAGCAAAGTGAACAATTTGCTAAGGCGTATGTCCTTGAGGACAAGTATGCCATCCGCGCAGATGGAGCCGTACGCGAGGTTCTCTTAACTTGACTACTGTTGGCAGCTGGCCATGTGCCAAAGCATGCACGGACCATGCCCCTGCTTTGCTGTCTTCCCTTACTTATACTTGATGTCGGGGCAGTTTGGTGATCCTTTGTGCTTCAACAGGTGAAGGGGCCGAACAACAGCTTCTTCTACTTCCGACGTCCCTTGGCATTGGCCAACTGCACACTGTCACTCGCTGCCACAGACTCTTTCGATTCTTTCAAGTTGCGCATAGGCGCATAGTTGTGCCATCAGTTGCCCCCCGTCACCTTGAGTCTGAGGTAGGGACCTACAGCGTGTTTGGCACTCAGCATGCTGTGTGAGAACTGTGGTCGTCAGAAACCGTGGCAGACAGATGCAGAATGATGCAGAGGTTCTCCCAATCAATGGCGACATTGATCCAGTGGACACCATAATGACAATCAATGGCGAGTTTGGAACCCAGAATCAGGTTGACAAAACACACAGAACCTCAAACTGATAAAAGAACCTGTGACACCGTGTGACTTAGCACCGCTTGGACCTTTGTACCCAACTTGGACCTGACTTGGACCTTGGCAAGGCCTCCAGAGAAGAAACCACGACTGGACACAGTTGAACAGGCAGGCAACCTTGATCCGCTGTGATCCAATGTGCCATGTTCCGACGTACCTGGACACCTGGACCGTCTTGGACCTCTAAACACTATGTTGGTAACTGTTGATCATTCTGATTTGCATCAACGACCAATGCAACTCACAAAGGCTGCGCTTCCAGTTCCAACAGGCCGCGTGGCAGCCTGTTCAAGTTTGAAGCACTACGGTGTGCTAAACTTTTGCTGCAAAAACGGTGGATACTGTATGATTCAGAGATTGGATCATGTTTCGAACATTCCATCTTTCGATGACCATGGTTGACCTGTTTTATTCGGCATGTCTCTTGCCATGTCACTTTCTCAGCACTCAATGGGCTAAAGCGTTGCCATGGACAGCGATGACCGCCTTGCAGCGGCACGGAAGGCGGCGGCTCGCATGGCAGCCTCTGCCGTGTTCGCCGGTCGGAGCGCTGCCGTTGCTGTACGGTCAGAGCAGCTCTCAATGCAGACTTTCGAAGCGCGTAATCGGAGACACGAGAGACATGACGTGGCAGAACACCTGTTTCAAGAACACTTGGAAGACCGTGAGGAACGTCAACGCTTCGATACTGTGGCATCTGTGGCAACGACAGTTGCAAAGGCAAACCAAGCTGTAGCCGCAGCCGCGCTGCGCGCGCAGACCACACACCGTGATTCTGAGTACAGATCACCCGGACCAAAGCCGGTGTCCAGTCCGCGCGTTCCCAAGGAACAATCTGATGGTTTCGAAATGTGTGAATGGGATGTCACCGTACAGAGGACTTTTATCACTGTTGTGCCAGCTGTGCCCTTGTGCAAGAGATTGATATCAACAGTACCTTGGCGGACTGGAGTGCCATGGAACCAGGTTGAAGACATTGTGGCAGTCAAAGTTGCAACACAGGGGTCTCGCTTGCAAAATCCTGCCTCATAGACAAATTATCGAATATGATAGATGATATCCGGTAATTTCCAATAACATCAATAACCATCGAGACCTGTATAATTTTGATCTAATCCAATTCTAATGGGGTCATCCTCGCGGGAAAACGCGTGCTTTGGTTCATTCTACTTTAGATTCTGCAGATCGATGCAGATAATCTTCATCGCTGCTCCAGGTCAGTGCACCTCCTCGTTTGGATCATGCCCGACGCAGACGGCATACTCGGAGACGGGCCCGAGACAGAGGCACCAGAGACTGGGAGATCTGGGAACCAAACCAGGAATCGGAATCTCATAGCTTTCATAGCTGTACAGACCGGCAAGAGGAGCAAAACAGGATACCATTGGAGTCCATTGGACACTAGAGGCATACAAGAGGCAAGCACTTAAATTTGGGGGATGGAGGAGTCTTTCAGGGTGGGGCTCCATGGGATTTGCCATTGAAGGTGCACAGTGTGGGACGTAGGTCTTGCACTATGAAGGAATAGGACTTGTAAACGACGGACTACCGTACACTCCAGCTGCACTGCAGCACCTAGATCTGGCAACAGATTCTGATTTGGAACCTATGCATGTGGTTTTGCAAAACCAAGTATGTGCTGTTGACATCTGTTGACAGGGTGGCAGTTTTGACAGCAGCTTCAGTTTGGCTTTTTTGGGGCTGGGCCAGATGAGAATCAGAAGCATTCACTTGCCCTCAGGCAAGCAGCCTGCTATGAATCGCAGGATGAATTTGGCTAGCGCTGCGCTGTGATCGGCCGACTGAACAAGACTCTCTTGAAATTGAAAGTTAGTCGAAGCGCATTTTTTCATGGCTGTAGGCTGAGATTCTTGGATGATCTTTGGAGCCAGTTAGCGCATTTAGTTGCACGCCACCTGGCCACTTAAAGTGTGCTGAATTCACTGGCTTGCGAACACGCGGCCGCGATCCACTGCCATGAAAAATAGGAGCCGCAAGGGGCTGCAGGTTCGCAGAGTTTACTGCTGTTGTGGATGTTTGCCGTAACATGCCGTAACTTTCCTGCCAGTTGTTGCGGGTTTTTGGGTTGTTGCACGGGCTCTTTGTTGCTGTTCGTTGGTCTTGAAAGTTTGGCGATGTTGACGTCTGACCTCAAGGCCCGCCACGCTTCGAGGGCAGGGTCAAATGGTTCAGCCAGATGCCCAGCTGCAAAACACCACGAAGCACCGCGGGGCGCCTTGAAGCAACAAAGAGTTCCCAAGTATTTCCAAGATTTTCCAAGTAGGTCAAGGAGAGATGAAGAACATCCGCGCTGCAGAGAGAGAGAGAGAGAGAGACAGAGAGACAGAGATACAGAGAGACAGAGAGACAGAGATACAGAGAGACAGAGAGACAGAGAAAGAAAGAACGAGAGAAAGAAAGAACGAAAGAAAGAAAGAAAGAAATAAAGAAAGAAAGAAAGAAAGCAAATTCAAGGAGATACCCAAGAGATATCAAGGTCTTTCAAGCGTTTCAAATGCTTCAAGGCCCAGTATATATACTTGTATGTAGAGACTGTAGAGCGTTTGCTGCGACTTCGTGACTTGATGTCATGATATATTATATATCTTGATATATCTTGACGTGTTTTCATGACTTTGATGTGACTTATATACTACTTGTAGCTCGTGCATAGACGATAGCATGTTCATCTGCGTGTGCAGCGTGATTGGACCTGACAATGGCTTCGGACTGGCGGTTCTGTCTTGAAGGAGATGGCACCTGCCCAATAAAAAGCCATAAAAAGCCAACTACTGTACATGCTGACTAATTTGCAAAGAGCTTCCACTTGCCTTAAAGCCTTAAAACCTTCTTTATGTTTATCCTTGTTCTGTCAAGTTTGATCTCAATTTATTTGTCATGCACAACATGTGTCATGCCATCCCTTCCGGTTGTAGCCGATTCTATCAGATTCTGCTGACCAAACACTCGGAAGACTTGGAAGACCATGGAAGATGTGTGAAGATGTGGAGCTGAATGAAGCTGAGGCAAAGAAAAAGGCTTTGGAAAGATCCTGTTGAAGCCTCACATTTTTAGCCTCAGTTGATGCAAGTGTGTTGAACAGTTTTGACGCAGTATTGACAAAGTAGTGCTACATAAATCTATATTATTGTATCATATGATGCTACAACATATGTAACACACATCTATCTATCTACCTATCTATCCATCCATCCATCCATCCATCTATCTATCTATCTATCTATCTGTCTATCTATCTATCTATATGTTTATCTATCTATTTATTTATCTATCCATCTGTTTTCCTATCCATCCATCCATCTATCTATCTACCTATCTATCCATCCATCTGTCTGTCTGTCTATCTATACGTTGTTTTTTTTTTAATATATATACATATATATATATACGCACATGCCAGGCAAGTAAGCGTAAGTATTGCTGATGTTGGCTGCGATTCGCATCCAGCAGGGGTCTCTGAGAATGTGCAGAAATTTGCGGATGCCAGCAGTCAGGTGTTTGCAGCCAAATGCAGCTGGCGAGTTGGGAGAGGAGGCACAACGAAGCAGTGACACCCTTGTGCATTAAATACTAGAGTAGCGAGGGTTCTTTGAAGATGTTTGCACATATTTGATGACGCACTTAGTTGTCAATCCAAAAAAAAGATGTAGTGCAAAACATGTCTAAGCCATTGGGACTGCTTGCCAACAAAGTTTGAAAGTTGTAGACTGATCGGACTTGCTTTCACACTCTTCCTGTGGGCCCCCTTTCGGCCTCGCAAAGAGCTGTTTTGGGCTCGTGTGGTCAAACACGCGGTTGCCACGGATAAGACGGAACACACAAAACTCTCTCTTGCCACAAGCATCGCATGGGAAAGTGGCCCTTGCAGGTCTTCGTTCACAAGAGTCGCTTCGATGGTGGTCCTGATGGACCCCATGCTCAGGCACCCGTGGGATGTGCCCCGAGAAGCGATCATGTGCAAAATGCATCAAAATGCATCAACAAAAACGGCAATTGGAGTCGATTGGTTGGTAGAAGTCAGGCGTGGTCTTATCTCTTGAGATAGCTGGTCACGACATGCGATTGAATTGAAATGCTTGACGAGGATTGGCCTTGCATGTATTGAAGTGACAAGAACACGAAGAAACAACTGAGCAGCAACAACAAATGCACCCCGCACTGCCCCACCCCGCCCCACCCCGTCCCACTTCGCCCCACTCCGCACCAGCCCGCCCCACCCCAATTCAAACCAATACAAGCCGACTCGGTACAAAACACTACAATTTAAATCTATCACACAAACGCATTCAATACCATGATTGTCATCATCATTCGATCTCCAAATTCCTTTGGGCAAGTCGGAACAAGTCTGAACCATTTGGAACGAGCTGGAACGAGTTCGACCAAAAAAAAATAATAAGGCGGGTGTTTTCAGCACCAGCCTAATTAGTTAGGTTGGCACCTTCGGCGCCAGCCTAAGTCCCCAACAATTCCCCAAACTCAGTAAAACAAATAAACTTTAAAGAATAATTTTGAAAAAATAAGTTCAACTTATGAATTGTTGTTCTTGCTTGGCACAGGCCGTCGCAGAAGGCTCTCTGGTGACCTTCGAGATCATCACTTCTCAGGTGGACGGGAAGCCCACAGCCTGCCATGTTCAGGCGCCCGGCTTGGACGATGGACAGACAGCAGAAATCTGGAGGAATGGCAACCCTACATGGTGATGTCCTGGTAGGATTCCAAAATATGGAGGGAAGGAGGGATAGACATTTGGAAGCGATAGATGGGACATGACGATGAATACGGTGGAGATATCTTGTTGGGGAGGATGAGAAATGACCACACACTGCACATAGATGACCATATAATAAGCACCTACGAACAACCACTTATACCTCAGCTCATGTGAGCTCCAGATTTGGATAGGTGGTCTTGGTGTTTGCTGACGTGCTTTGCATTCCTTGAATTTGCACTCACACTCTTCTGCACTAGCGAGACATTCCGATTGTGTTGCCGTAAATGTGATCTTGGCCCCGCAGCCATTCAGACCAAAGTTCTGTCTGGCTTTGGACATAAGATCCATTTAGACTGAACTGTGACCTCCCGACCTGAAGAAATCGATATTCAATTGGCGTGCGATGGCGTGTGCGTGTTGGTCTTTTTTTTTTGTTGACATGTTTGGACGTTTTTAAAGATTTCACAGTTCACCTTGAAGCCTTATTCCAGCAAGACGCCGCTTGCTGGGCGTGACATGGCAGAATATGATCAGAAATTTAAAGGTGAAACATGGTGAAACAACTGAGCAACACTGATCGAGATCTCGAGGAGGTCACAGGTCCAAAGCGTGCGAAGTTGCACTTTTGAGCGCCGTGCATGTCGAACAGCTGTATCTGCGATGAGGACTTGCTTTAGCCATGTTGCATGCTTTGTTGTACAGCTTGTTGCACACAAGGGTCAATCACATTGACATTTGTAGTAGATTGTAGCGATTAATCCGGGATTGATGGAGATTCATGCAGCGTGTTTTTGCCCGCCCCAGGAATCTACCCCAGAGGAGATAGTCGAAAAAGTCGAACAAGTCGAACAAGTCGAAAGAGTCGAAAGAGTGAAGGTTTTAGAGATCAGTGATGAAGCCCTACTTGTTCTGAAGCGAATGCAGGAGCCGATGCATGTAAAGTCATCAGCAACATGTTAAACGCCCAGACACTCGCGTGAAACCTTGCCTCACTCAAGTCTAAAGAGTCTAAGAGTTAGTCGCTTTCTCGGGATATCCCAAGATGCTCATGGATCATCTTGGATCATCTCCTTGATTTTCCCCATGTCTCCAATCCTGCTCGCATCTTGCCGTCCTTGTTTTCACGGCTTCGCGCTGCTTCTCTACAGATTTTGATGTTTTTTGCGATTGGGTGGGGGTGGAAGTCAAATGCTTCGCTCTGCTTGGTTGTTTGAGATATTTTGAGATGTTTGCGATGGTTGAGTCCTGCGTCTCGTCAAGTCGTGTTGCGCTTTTGGAGGAACGCAGGGTGACCTCAAGCGGCTCTTCTAGTTCCACGGAGCCAGCTTCAACAGACTTACCTTCTCCCGAGGTGGTGCCGGCAAACTGCCTAGCAATGTGCAAAATGAATCCAATATAATCTAATAAACACAAAGGTATGAAACAGTATGCAACACATGTATGCAACGCATCGAATTGCATTGAATTGTATCGGATGTGCCGATAGCTTGGATAGAAAATGCTGGATAAGCATGGTCGACATAGGTTGTGCCAGTGCCCGATCTGCATTATCAGGTTGCCAACGCATCAACAATAGTACGAGTCTGAAGTCAGAGCAGGAATCAACGGCCATCAACGGCCTTTGGATAAGAACTCATACTTCAAATGTCTTCAAAATCAGTTTGGTCTCAGTTGTTCTATGTTGTTTTGTGTAACGCAGCCCGTTTGCAGGCTGTACTCACCACAGAGCAGCGGTTGCACTACTTGAGATTAGCTTTAGCAGCTCCAGAAATCACAGTGCCTTGGCAAGGCTTGGCAAGGAGGTTCATCAAGGTTCATCAAGGTTCATCGAGGTTTCAGGACCGTTGAAAGGACGATAAAGGACGTTTAAGTTAAGTTTAAGGTTTAAGGAAGGATGTCAAGCGATTCCAAGATTAGGTTGGCATGAGGTTTCGTGAACTCTAGCAAGGCTTCTGATGGTCAACTTATGGCACCTGCTCCTGGAGTTTCTTGTACGCTTAGAATGTTTGAGAGCGCCCAGTTCTAGCATATTGTTATATCATGTTGCTAGTATATCAAGAGACTCATGCTATATTCATCTATATTCAGCCATAGTCACCAAAGGCCGACCTTCAAAAATGCAAACCAATGTACCGCAATTAGGACCGGCTAAAGAAGAAGCATTTGCAGAAAAGGCTCGAACTGTGACGCACTGCATTGCAAATAGACCTGGCCAGCGTGATTTCTTGTGCACAACGTGTACCAGCATGCACATGAGTGTGCACATAGTTGTGATATGCGGTGATAGTCACATACTCTTTTTGTGCCGCTTGTTGTGACAGTTGTTGTGCCATTTTCATCCCGGCCAGGATCGAAACAGCAAGAGACAGCTCTGAAGGATCCAAAGATTCCACTGACAGCACTAGCTTCAGTAGCTCGAGTCGTGGTCATGGAGCACTGCTTTGTCTTGTTTGGGCCGTTGGTCTCATAGAAGGCTCAATCTGCTTGGAGTGCGGGCAAACTCTTTCGCCAAACGGGCCACCAGAGGATACCAGTTTCGCATCATCATGTTTTGCCGTGTTCTCGCTTGGGTGCCTGCTGGTAGCAGGTTGATTCACTGCAAAGGGGCTTGGGCTAAGCTGCAATCATCTGCCATCGGTAGTCAGATGTAATCAGTTTGGGGATGCTCTGAGCGCACCATAAGAGAGATGTCAAACGATATCACCTGGTGAATGTTCCTGGTGGTGACTGGTTCTGTGTTTTTCATTCTTTTCCACATTGGGCTTGGGTCGACACTCGGCACATCTTGGCATTCTTGGCACTGGGTCACGATGGGTCATGTCGTCGTGCCATGTCATGTCTCTGTGGAAGGCCTTGGCATTCTAGCGCTGCCTGCTGTGGCATTGCCTTTGATCAGCGATTTGGGGCTCTCACTGCAGAACCTCATGGCAGTTGTATTAGCACAGGACGGAGGGATAGGGGACTGAGAATGGTGATGAATGGTGTCTAGTGTGGTGATATGAGATAATATGAGAGATATAGAGAGATGTATGATAATTATATATAATTATGATAGATGAGTGAGTAGGCCCGCCAGTTGGTGCATAACTTGGTGCAAACAACCTTTGGATATGGACATTAGTTAGTCTCAATATGTCTCAATTATTTTGATGTTGAACATTCACTGTCAATCACTCTCATTGCCTTTGCAAGCCACGACAGGCAATAAGCCAAGCACTTGCATTGCCCATTTGGGCAGCCTTGGCCTCAAGCATTCATGAGAGAGTTGGCCCCTTTTGCATCCTTTTGCTTCATAATTCTTCGTACGTATTTCATAAGTTTCATACATGTCGGATTTTCATTTCATGTTTCCACCGGAACAGATCCCTGATATGCAACTCATATGACACTCATATGTCTCGGCCGGAATTCGCCGTGAGGCGCTGGCTGATGCCAATGCAGCAAATCGCAAGACCCTCTTGGCCCTTGGCATGTTTTCCAACGGAGGTTTAACTTGTAGTTTTGCTGCAGCAAATGCATTTGCCTGGGCCCCAGAGTGTGAGGGTCATGTGAGATCCACCTGCTTCGAGCTAAGCAACCTCTCTTTGCGATGTCTCAGCGGTCTCAGATGCAGTCTCATAACCTCTCTTAATGACATGTCTCATCATGCCTTAGCACGTCTCTTTGTCTCTTGGCGAACATCTTATGGGGTCATGACATGTCATGATATCACTCAGGTTCCACTCATTCTGCTTGGCGCTCTCAACGCCATTGCCATGGCCTCACTCCGCTCTGTGAGTCTTGGTCTCCTCGCAGAGGCAGATTGCATCGGATTGGAGCGGATTGGGACACAAGACACTAGGACTATCCAGGACCTCTGAACAAATCCGCAGGCACCTGGTTACACTCTCGTTTCACGTCAGGTCTCCACGGATTTCCAGCAGATCGTTGAGCAACTTCATTTCACTGTGCTTTCACGATGATGTCACAGCATTTGATGACCAGTTCATCCCATTTCCATCCCATTTCTCAGGCATTTGGTAGAACATGGTAGAGCTGGTCTATGATTGGTTTGTGATTGATCCATATTGGTCCATGTAGGATCTAGATGGATCTGGATGGATCTGGTAGGTCTTCCGTCTTTCCACTGCAACGGGCACTCACTTGGCACGCCAGGTGACCTCGGAGCAGTACCGTGGGAGGATCTTCGGCTGTTTCTCCCTGGCCAAACATTTAGGCACGTTTGCACAAAGCACAAAGTCGGCACAAAGTCGCCATGAAAAGTCATGAAAAGTCTGTATGAAGTCTCCATGAAAACCAGAATCGAAGTTCTGCTTTTGTAGCGTTTGGTCCGAGACACTTCATGATCACGACTCTTCGTACAATTGTGGACCGAATCTTTCTTAGCGCACCCATCCGCTGTTTCTCCATCTCTTGTAGTGTTGGAATCTGCCAGATTTTAGTAACAGTTTATGTTTAGTCTCCTCTTCCGCCCTGCAGGAATAGCGCTAGGATGCTTTGCAAATCCTTGGCTTTGTTCACAAAGCCTTTTTGGCTTCGAGGCAGGTGTCAGAGAATGTCTTGGCATGTTTGACCTTCTTGCACAAGAGTTGGCTTGATGTAGACGCGTGGACATGCTTGCACCACATTGCGGCAGGGATGGAGAATAGCAATTCTGGCTTGTGGGCTTCTCTCAATACTCCTGAGCTTATTCGTAAAGACCTCAGCATTTATGGTGACATATTGACATCAATTGGTCATGTTTGTCTTCACTCCATTATCTGGCTCTCCAGCACATTGCAACTAGCTCACTGGACAACTGGCGGTCATCCAATCTATTCAAAGCTGCTTCATTGAATTATCTTGTCAAAAAGTGAATGTTGCAATGTCTTGTGAGATATTTCGAATTGGGAACAGGGCAGTGTTTGGATGTATGTTTTTTTTTGGAGATTTTTTGAACATGTTCCATGGTGCTCCATTATGGTCCGTGGTGTTCCAGTATACCGATGTAAGCCATCCTAGGTCTCTCTTACGATGAAGGAGCCGCTGCGGGAAGCACGCCTCACTGACATGGAGCCAGGCAAGGAATCGGGGAGGTCGTTGCACCTGTGCACAGATCATGATATCTGATAAATTCTGATAATCTCGAAAAAGATGTCAAGGAGCAGGTTGAATTGATTCTGATTGAGACTTCAATGACTCTTCAATGACTTCTGCCGCACAACGCTCGTGTCCTCGCCTGAAAGGTGTCCGTGCTGAGCTCTGGCGGCTGGCCCGCTACTGTCCCTGCTTCAGCTATGCTTCAGCTATGCTTCAGCCTGTTTGAATCATTTTGAATCAGTTTAAATCTTCAGATGCAAAAGTGATACCGGGATATACTAGGACCTGGATATCTGTAGAGTCTCTCTACCGCTTGTAGCTGTGGTTCGGATCGATTTGATGCGATTTGCGACTCACTGACTTCTGATCCTAGTCGCGAGGTCGCTTTCCTTCATTCTTATTGATCGTGTTTGCGGGATGCTGATGGCTCAGCATGAAAGAGTTGGAAGTTTGAAACACGGCGACACCATGCGACACCTTTTTCAGTTTCTTTTGACCGCATTTTGTAGTGAACACGTAGCATTGCGGGCGGAAACCACCTGAAACCACCAAAAATCTGAACAAAAAGACCAGGTTTCAAATGTGCCTCTTGGACTGTCATGGGCTACCACATCTTAATCGTGGACTCTGTGGGATTGGCTCAGCAAGAGGCGGGGAAACTTTGGGCTGTGAGATCTGTCTGCGGCGGTAAACAACAGTCCTAAGATGTCCTAAGATGACGAAGATGTCAGTGCAGGTCACGCTTCGTGGTTTGGGACAGGCCTGGATCTGAGATGATCTGAGATGATCTGAGATTCGAAATTTTGGAAACCGTATGAAATTGGAAATGTATGGAAATGTTGGAACACGTGGAGCTGAAATTGAATGAAATTGATGCATGACGTTCACGGCACAGACCTGTTGGGAAGGTCTCTGCTGCATGTGGCGCTCTCTTTGGCGGCCTGTTGGCCGATCTTATGGCAAGGTGTGGCCAATATAATCTGAAGATTTTTTTTAACTGATGGGCAGAATCACTCGATATTTTGAAGATGTTTCAAGTGGAAGCGTGGCATTCTGGTTGTGCATGTTGTGCTTCCAGAATCTTCCAGATAGAAAAAGGGTTTGAAGATCCACACTTCAGCACTCCTCCAGGTGCCTTCCATCTCACGGACGTATTCTTGTAGCGCAGGCGGCTCCAACAGAATTTCAATATAGCTTCATATGGCTTCCATTCTTTTCCATTTTTCTATTTGGATCTATTTGGACGTTATGGACATTGATCCTTTGATCAAGTTTAATCCTTCATCTCTCCATGGGAATCGTAGGCAAAGCTTCCTAGGTTCGAATGGTTTCGGGAATTTTTGGGATGTTTCAGGCTTCCGTGGCGTTGATTCTCCCTATGTGTTTCTTTGCTATGAAGGCTGGGCAGCAACGTCCAAAGAAACGTCCAAAGATTTTCTAAAAATTCAACTGTGTTTGATTCTTTTCAAACCGGCTTTGCTTTGAATTGCACTAACTTTGCTTTGTTCCTTTCTTTGATTTTGAAAAACATGGTTGACGTCTTTCTTCCACGTTTTTTTATGTATTTTCGCTTCGATCAATGTCAATTTGAATTTGACATAATTAGATCCTTGCCCTGGCAGCATCGCGGCGCAGGCTTCACCCAACACAGGTTGGGAATTACTTTATCAAGCGTCCTTTACTTCTGGGATTGGCTTCACTTCCACCTGGATCACTGGGGCTCCGATCTTAGCATATCTGAACAACATGCTGTCTATTGCTGTCTGTTGAATGCTGTGCTTTTGCTGCCAGGCGAAGCCGATGTTTGAAGATGTTCGAAGATTTTAAATTCAATAATGTTTGATATAATTCCCTATTTTTGAATGGGCAGGAAAGGTCAAGGGAATAAAAAGACATTTAATTATGAGGCTTCTATTCCTCCGGCCATTCTTCACACGATTCTCTAAACGCACTGCTGGATGCAAACTGGATAATGCTTTCCATGAGTCGCACTGAGGCTTGCCTTCCAATTGTCGTTGATTTGGCACCCACTGGTCGCAAGAGTGGCATCATAGCATGGCAAATGGCATTGGAGCAAGTCTTCAGCGTGGCAGCCGCATGCATCATTGGGGTGCCTGGGCCAACACATTTGAAGGGCACAGGGCACATGGAGTATTGCTTGACCATATGGTGGAAAGGGACAAAGTGCAAAGGAACCAGTCTTGGACACTTTAGCCGCTTAAATATGATGAGCATTCTCTTGGCATGTATATGTGCAATTATTTGTACACCCACAGATATGTATATAATTACATGTATATATATATATATAAGATATACATATATACATAGATATACATATGTATATATATAGATATACATATATAGATATACATATATACATAGATATACTATATATACATACATACATGGGCGTGTGTATGTGCAGAAGTATTTGTGGCGATTTGAGAAGGCATGGAGGACTGCTAGGAATAGCAGTTGAGCATTCGAAAGTCCGTCGGCCAAGGCATGTTTGGTCTGCGGGTTGGCATCACATGTCCAGCTCATTCCTCGGCGCATCGCCTCAGGTTTTTGCTCCCAAGATTGCTGGCCACGAGCTGCCTGGCGCAACTTGGACGCAACAGTGTGTTGATGTCGTTGAGAGCACGGTGAGATAGCAGCCACATGCGCTGCACGCCGTGCCATGCCACGATACATCACGACGAGTCACGAGGTAAATGTAAGAAAGGGGAAGGAATTGCCCCGGAAGGGGTCATAGACGATACTGTAGAGATGATGATATAGCACTGTCACCAAGGCATATCACGGGGTGCGAGTTACAGAAATTTACGGAGTACACGTTCATGACAGTCATGACCATTGAAGATCATTGAAGTGAGAGATATGGGGCCATGACTTGAGCCATGACTTGAGCCATGTTGGGCTGGCTACCAATTCCAAGTTGAGCCAGGTCCAGACTGCCCTGTCGCTAGCTGTGCAGCAGATCGTTGTCGACAACGATCCACAAAAGTCATCAGAGGAGAGAAAAGCAGTGGAAAATCAATGAAGGGTCACCTGAAACAAAGAGATGAGACAAGCAGATGGAAGAGTGAAAAAATCAAGGTCTGCTTCGAATCAGAAAATCAGAAGACATGAAATCAACACATGGAATGTGAAGACTTGTGAAGCACATTTTTGCATAACAACACCATGCAACACCAATCTTACCTGAATCTGACGTGCATGGAGGACATCATACGTTTGACGCACAATCGCGTCAGAGACTCAGGGCTTCGAAGGCAGTGCTGATGTGTGCTGTCTCACTGGCACCCGATGATAAAAGAGGTTTCAAAAACATCATATACATGCAGCGCTGCATATATGCATATATATATACATACATATACATATGTATATATATATATATATAATAGGTACATAAGTTTTAAACAGCACCTTGAACAGCAATAGCCGTCAAATGGGGCGTCTCAGGAGGGCTTTGCAATGGCGGTCTTCGCGATGATGGCGTTGTTGTGGGGATTGGCACTTTGCTGCTACAGCTTGCTGTCACTTGGTATGAAGTGCCGTGAAAGTCCAAAAAGATATCAAAAAAGAGCAAGTTGCATCAAGTTACATCAAGTTACATCCACATGAAGTGCTTTGATATGCTCTGATGTACCGAATTGGGAAGTGATCGAGGCATTGGAGCTATCCTCGAGATTGGTACCGTGTTGCATGCTCAATTGGCTTGACGCATGGAAAGTTGCTTTACAGACGGCTTGTCGAAGAAAATTCAGAGAATTTGTGATACAGGCTCAGGGATTGAACATGTATGGTGAATTATGGTGTGTGACGGTGGAATGCGGATATAATTGGATGAATGTAGCATGGCTGAGGCGAAGCAGATGAGAATAGGTGAAGCGGAGAAGTTTTGGACGCTCCCCAGCCAAGTCTGAGGGCCAAAGTGTTTTTGCCAGTCTTTCGCCAAAGGCAGAGACTGAATAATTAGATCTCGGTGGAGATTTTTGTGCATCGCTCGGTGTCCAACAAATACATATTTTGAGCCCTGAAAAATTCGTCCTTTAGATCGGCAAGGCCAAGCAAGGCCAAGATAGGCCAAGGGCAGCTAAGGCAGCTGTGCAAAATTCAGCTGTGAGAGGGCGGCTGAGCGACTGGTTACCCGGTGAAAAATGCTCCGGCAGCATTTTCTGATATGACGTGAATGGCACACACAGCAGGCGCAAACATAAATAATTTCAATATATTGTAATGATTGTACTGGTTCTAAATGTAAAGATTGGTAAAGGAATCGAAACAAGATTGTGTGACGGGTATGCACACATACATGTATATACACGGTTAATATACACGCGCAAACAAGAATGCACATGCGGATCAATGGCATTTGGCAAAGTAAACAAAGTGTGGTGACCGGTGAGACTGTTTACTATTTGGATGTGAGCTTGTACATGCCATGACATGAATTTCACTTGGACGCCGCCCTCCAACGTTGTAAGAATCGTAGTTTGATTCCAAAGCGCTGTGTTTGCAAATCAGAATGACGTGTCATGATTTGTCAAGATGTGTCAGAGCCGACTGTTGAGGTAGGCACTGTGCATGGATATGGTTTCAAGTGATTCGGGAGAATGATTCGGTTCAAGAATTCGGAGGACCCTCAGGAGAGTCTCGCCTTCAAGATTTGTACTGTCCATTTGCATTTGCTCTAGGTGGCTGGGGTTCGCTCTGGAAGTGGCTTACCGGAGAAGTGGCCAGCAAGTCCATGCCTCAGTCAACTTTGGTCTTTGGTGCACAACAACTTTCAACAAAAGCAGCATCCAAGCCGAGAGCCAGTTGGAAAGATACCTACAGCATCCGACAGCACCGTGCATGGGACTGTTCGCCTTCTGGTCTTTCACCATGGTAGATTTTGGGAGTACTGCCAGAAGCATCCAGATACTGTTATCCCTCCATGTTCGGCGGCCTCTTCCAAGACTCCTGTTTCGGAACTGCTTTCGCACAGTGTTGAAGCGCAGGTATTTCTTTGCACACCCGTACTAGCTGAAATTCTGTTGACACTGGAAGGTGAGATTCCCAAGAACAAAGCTTTCATTTCAGATGGTGTATATCAAATGATGTGTATGCATGTTTGGTGTGTGTGTGTGTTTGCGCCTGTCTATCCATGAGAAACACGTCCCAATCGGCACCAGCTTTTGCTCCAGGTTGAAGGTGAATGTTCACTGCAAGAGTCCAAAATAGAAGCAGCCACTATGTTCTTTTCAGCGTTGAACGACACCATGGATCAAACAGCCATGGGCCATTGGGTAACAAATCGGTTTCTAGGTCGCGAACCCAAAAGGAAGAACATGGAATTGAATGGCTTGACATGTCTTGACATGTGGTGAAACCAAGGCCAAAAAGAGGCGCTGATTCGAAAATTGTTGTACCCTACTCAGGATAGCTGAAGGCTGAACCAAATTGGATTTGGATGGATTTTGCCATGTGATGCCACAAAAGGACTTGCTGTTTGGATCGATTTGGATCTATTTAGCAGTTTCTATCGGTTCTTGTGTTGCTGCCTAGAGCTTTTGCTCAAGACAGCCCTTGAAAAAGGCACATGCTGAAGCCATGTCAATGTATCAGATTGATTGAGACGACAGGAAAAAGCACAGGTAGGGTAGAGCAGGCATGCCAGTTTCATAGAAGTCCTTGTCAATAGTTTCCCACCAATGCCCACCAATGTCCACCACATCAACAACGTCTTGACGACAGACGTCAGAGTATAGTGAAGCACGATGTCAAAATGGATGATAAAACTATGTCTGTAAAAGTTGCACAGCAATGAACAAACGAAGCTTTTGCTGCGCGTGCACCTGACCTTTGTGAAGCTATGTTTGATGGGAAGCGCTGCATCAATCTGGGGGAATAAAGGTGTCAGACCTCAGAGCAAGTACACCAGCAGCTTCCACAGCAGTTCGGGCAGCTTTGTTGTCGCGACTTCGGATTTTGATCCAGACGACATCCAATGGCCTGAAACATGGGGAGTCCCTCTTCCCCTGAAAAAAAGTGTGGCGATTCGGATCATCAGCGACGGTGGAGATCGGGCATTTGGACACTACGTCGGCCAACCGGAGCGGCGTGGCTACTTTCTGAAGCATCTCACTGAGGCACTCTCAGAGTCGGCTCCCTCAGCCAAACCATCGATTGAAATGATTGAACAGCCATTCTCCAAGGCCCATGTGCCACATGTGCAACTGCCTCACGTGTCTCACGTGTCTCACGTGCCTCATGTTCAGGGCGTTCAGAGCGTTCAGAGTCAAATTCAGCATCGTTCCTTATCAGAACTTTCACCCCCTCAGCCACACTCGAAGTCGGGAAGGATTCCCAGCGAAGCTTCCACGAGCATACCGTGCAGCCCAAAGTCACCTGGGTACTCACCTACCTCACCGTTTGTACCGGACCAAACCCCAGTGGGTCTCACATCTTTCCCGCCTCTGACGTCTCCCCACCCATCTCTAAGTGCCACAGAAGAAAGACGATTAGACTCATTGGACCGTGACGAAGTTCACAAATGTGAGAAGCCAGAGGCATCTAAGGCACATGAAACATCGAGTCGATCGAGGCCGAGAGGAACTCTGCAGACTCCCAGCTCCCACTCGGAACTGTTTTCTCTGCCACACGTGCCAAAGCTGGAGCCATTCAAACCAGTCGAGCCTGAGTCCAGACACAGTTCCGCTTTGGGAGCGAATCCAATGCCTAGGAATCCTAGGATGCCTGAAGAGAGTGCCATTGAAATACCACACCAAGAGGACATGGACGGTAGGCTTACCGATTTCAGAGGTGTGAAAGCGGAAGACAAAGGTGCACTCAGTGCAATTGGTGCCATGAATGAGAGCCACCCAAGATGCCAAAGCACGTTTGTCAGATCGAGGCAGCTTAGGCAACTCGAGACTCAGCCTGAGAGAGACCCACTAGCCCCAGTGGCTGCAGCACTGGGTTTGGACCCGCAGACCGAAGAGCACTTGGTGTGGCTTGTTGATGCTGCTGCTTCGGTGGAATTGCCTGAAGGATGGATTACCTTTGCAGATGATGACGGCCGTGCTGTATATTACCATGAGAGGAAACTCTTCGTTACGCGAAAGCATCCCATGTTGCAAAGACTCAAGGTTTATGCTGAGCAACTGCAGAGATTCTATCAAACACTGTCTTCAAAGGCCCTGAACAACAACGCCAAGATACGAGCACATTTGGCGGTAATTCTTAATGAGGTTCTGAACCGCTGTCACCGAGAACTTCCCCCCATGACTCCAGTGCTTCTTGAGCGAACTGCAGTGCTTTTGGGCATTGACACCACATCAGAATTTGTCCTGTCATCAAAGGCACCTTCTCTTCATCGAGTTTCTGTGAGTTTGCGAGTTCTTGTGGGATCAGCTGAGTTTTGCGGGTCTTGTGGACTTTGTGGGTCTTTGCCATGTTTTGCCGGTTTTGGCCCCATACTGTACTGGATAGTGTGGATGGTGCTGGTGCGGTGAAGCATGGTGAAGCAATTATATAGCGGTTAAAACATACCATGGTTACCATGTCTTGGGGGATGAGCATCCACTGACAAGCTATTTGGATCTATTTGGGGTTCACCAGGGTGTCACACTCACGGTAATTGACGGCAGAGGTGGTGAGGGGTTCTGGGATGTTCTGGGTGGTGAACTGAGGTAAAAACAGCAATTGAAAGCTTCGCTGAAGACCAGTACGACATCTCTGTGGCAACGCATCAGAAGGCAGATGTTGACAGCTTTACAAAGAATCTCCGGGCAGAGCAGATCCAAGCGGTCCTCAGCAAGGGGGAAACTATCATCATGTGCTCTGAATTCGCTGATCTTCCTGCTGCCCTAAAGTGCGAGGACCCCAACTCTGCCTGTACTTTGCAGATCCTTGAAGATCTTTGCCGTACGGTAAATACATTGTAGTACTGCGTGCCACTTCCCACACCCCTGTGCCCTTGAGCCAAGGATGTTGGAAAGTTGTATTGGCTGCCATGAACTGTTCCGCTATGGTTGACTTATTGCATGTCGGGCATGTGTTTTTCCACCAGGAGTGTATGGACTTCTTTTCCCTGGAGGGTTTCCAGAAATGCCATGCTTCGGGCAAGCGCCGACAACACCATCCGCTGAAAGTGGAACAGTGCCCTGGCTTGCTGGAGGGAAATTGTTTAGTCCTGCTGCAATCTTTTGGCAGGTCAAATGAATGCATTGTGTGGATCAGTGTGTGATGTCTTCGCTTCGATGACTCACCTGTTGGAAAATCTTGCACATCTAAGGTGTGCTTGTTCGGTTTTTCCGCGGGAGCCAGCAACTTGCAAGGCAGGTCTGCATTCGACCCAAGTTCTTCCTGTAACGTTGTAAGCGGTGAGGTGGATCGGTCATTGAGCCTGTCAAACTTCGCAAACATCAAAAACCAAAAACTTTCAACACCCTTTAGACATCTTTAGCCAATTGGGGACAACATTCCGCTCCCCGACAAGAGTTCAGGCTTGTATCATCACCAGTGTTTACCATGTTTTAGAACGAAGATGAACTATGTAATTGTCCGACTTTTTACATGCATTGTTCATACTAGAGCTCATGTCAAGCTCTAAATGTTCCTGCAGCAATGTTTACATCCTCTCCGGGCCACAAGAGAACACCGGAACCACAAGCATTCCCATGTCATGATGGACTTGCGCCAAAGACGCACAAGGCTTATGTTGGACTACACTGTCCTAGACGATTTCGGATGTCTTACAGCATTAAAGACTGTCAAAAGAAAGTCCATTTCATACAGACCCTTAGCCTTTAGCCCAACCGCAACACGACTCCCAATTCTCAACCAGTGATTAAAGTCCGCTTCAGCAACCACAGCACCACCAATCCGGAACAGTAACCACGGCTTGGCAATCAAAAGTTGTTTTGCTTCAGCAACTACGCTTCAGAAACTACAGCTCAGCAACCAAAACAGGTTTCGCTGCAGCAGCCACAGATATGAAACCAAGGGGAACTGTGAAATGTTCAAACCTTGATTTTTTTCCTAGGACTACCTCACCCCTGTTCAGTACTGTAGAGTAATTGTCGATATGCTATTCCCATCTGCCCTCTAATGGAATGCTCAGCGCTCTGAATAGTTGTTACAATTTACCCCCCCCCCCACTTTGGCTTAGAATACGATTGCCAGTTCCAGTAGTCAGATAGGCCATATTTGGACGACATTTCCCCATACAGTCCCCTCCACAGCACATGCAAGCAAGAAATAGCAAGAATGACATGAATCTCCCGGCCTGAGGACCTATCTTGAGTATTGTACATCATGTTACATCCCTCGGATCTTTTTGTTGGGCTGGATGGTGGCACTTCGGGAGTTTGATGCTCACACTAAAATTTACAAACGTGGGCCTAAAGTGCTAAGCTTGTTGTTCTTGCGGACGCGAATGATTCCTTTGGTGCACCGAAGAGGGGGGATACCTGCCATTGCAGACAACACTGATAGAAACACATCAAAGGGATCCAAACGGGAGATATGTACTGGCTCGCGCAGGTAGATTCCCAGCTGCCAGCGGTATGCACAGACACACCCACACAATCTCGTAACACATCAGCGGTTCATAGCAGTTTTAGTTTTCGAAAAGGCACCTTTGCATATTTTTGCGGAGTTGCAGTGCTGTCATGACCGGCAGGTGGAAGGTCAATACTACAGTGACCAAGGCTATGACGTGGCAGTGCAACGGCACCCACATCTGGAAAAAAAGCACTGTCAAGTACTTGGTGGAATCAAATGCTCTGAGTATCCCGAACCTCGGATTTTGCTCTGGCTAGTTTTGATTCAAGATATTCAAGTTGCTAAGGTGAAGTCTATCAGAAAAGATGTGTTGTCAACACATGCCAAGGCTAAGCGTGTTTGTTTGTTTATGACCAAATGTCAGTGAAAATGTGACAAAGATGTGCTTTGTAGATCTTGGTAGATCTTTGTAGCCGCAGCATGCCGGAGCATCTAAATGGATTCAGCCGGGTCTTGGGGCTTAGGCCCAGCCACGTCTTGATTTTCTTCCCTTAGTGCCTTCCAATGCCATGTTTCATCCATGTGCACACAGCAGTAGTTGGAACCATAGGGAGGCATATGGAGGCAAGGTTGAGTTGGTATAGCATGGCGCTGCCGTCGGAGGCTTTTGTGTTCTTTGGTCCTCATTGCCTTCATGCATGTTGTCCATTGATCATCATTGATCCATATATTACTATACATATATATAATATGATATAACATATCCCTCCGGGGCGGACGTTCGCCAGAAGTTTCATTGGGGCTTTAGCCACGGCGTGATTTGTTTAGGATTTACTTCAGACCGTTTTAAGGTTTATTTAGGGTTGGTTTAGATTTTATTTAGGGTTTGTTTAGTTAATGTTGGTGCTATTTAGGGTTGTTTTAGGGTTAAGTAAAGGTTGTTTTAGGGTATATTTAGGGTTGCGTATGATTGATTTAGGGTTGGTTTAGGGGTTGTTTGGGGTTCATTTAGGGTTTGGTTATTTTGGTGTTCTTTCAAAGTCTTCCGCTTTGTTGAGGTTTTAGTTGATGGCTCAAAACACTGCAAATTACGCAGGATATGTTTAACACATACTCCAAAAGCTGATTTTGGCACCGTCTTAGGTGAGTACAAGAATGCCAAGAGACGCAGGTAATATCAATATTTTGTATCTGCGCAGTTTGCGAAAAAGGCGCACCAAAACAATACAGCAGATTGCAGTCCCGCATGGAATTCCGTGGATTTCGGGCAAACGTCAGCCCCCTAGTGGCCCCCTAGCCATATATATATATATATCATAATTATATACCTGTCCTTGTCCATCCTTCACATGCATTCAGGGACCAAGGATGTTGTCCGCTCTTTATCATTTGTACAAAAAACAAGGGCCCAGCCCTCCAGGGTACAATTGTTCAGACACTCCCTTCTAGAGCAGTTTCAGCCGAGGATACAGTTGCAGAAGTTCTGTGCGAGGATTGCTGCGCCTTGGGACCTGTTCATTGTATATCATTGTATATCCATATTCAGCATAGGCCCAACACTATGCAAACGTTTCAATTAATTACCCTGCAAATACTATGAATTACACTAGCTACTAGCTTTTGAGACGGGGCTTTCAGCATCTTCAAAAGTGCAAGACGTCACCATATTACCACCCCGTTATCGACAAGCGCAAGAGGTCACATCAACGAGAAAGAGAGAGCTCTTTGCAATTTATCACTGTTATATTTGTTACTGTATATTCATGTATATTCTGAATCTTTCCGGCATTTCCCGACTGTGACTCAGTTTGTGCTCTCAGGCGACTTTTTCTGTATGGAGGCCTTTTGGGAGCGCCATGGTCATGGCCACCGACAACAGCACAGCTGTTTGCAGCTTGACCGTGCTGGCATCTTGCACCGCTTTGGTCAGCCTTTGCCACCTTTGGAGGACAGCAGTCAAAAAAAGGAGAAACTGGACAACACTGAACGAAACAGTAGAACACGATGCGGATGGACTCGGATTAAATGTCATGAAACGAGTGTTGCGGAGACAGTTGGTACGGTAGCCTTTGGATCGATTCTGTTGTTTTCTCACTTAACTATGTATGTTTGATTGATCATGTTTGAATGTTTCGTACATTTCGCAAGTTTGAACATATTTCGTAATCGCTTTGCTGATTCTTGGAATGCTATGAGCTGGAGTGCAGAGGCATCTCAGCTGCTGCGCCGTGCAAAATTGGCTCGTGAAGGTGGGCCATGGTTGGCCTTCCGAGATGATCAGCTTACGACGTATTGGTATCATTTGCGCGACAAAGTCGTGACTTTTGAGAACCCTTACTTTGGAAGCCGTCGGTAGCCTTCGGGTAGCCTTCGGTAGCCTTCGGTTGTTTGGGTGAGTTACATGCACTTACCATCAGTCACCTACGTTGCCTACGTTGCCTGCCAGGGCGCTTCAAAAGATCCCCAGAGAATCTAGAGACATGCGTGGCCTTGCAATTTTCATTGTGTGTGCAGTATGGGGGAATTTGGGGGTGGGACTTGTAGGTTTGTGGGTTTGCCTGCGCCCTTCATGTTCTGAGGATCAACGGCATGCAGATTGGCAGCTTTCAGGCACCAAATGGTGAATTGATGTGCGTTGCTCTCCTGGTCATTCAAAAAAGATCAAGAAAATATGTGTGCGCATGAGCGTGCGAACTTTGCCATCTCGGCAGGAGAAGGGGGTGGGCAAGGCACAAATGGAGGACCGACATGGACAGACTGCGATAGCTGTGGAAGCGCACTTTGATACTTTGACCCCCAAGGGCACTGATGGAATCACATGAAATCATATAAAATCATTCTAAATCCATGGCAAGATTGAAAGTACGATGAGTTTCTGAAATGCCGCGCGCTCTGACTCTGACCACCTGACTTCTTGAGGACCGAATGATTGTTCGAGCTGGGATCCCTGTTGAAGCAGTAGGTGCTTCAGCGTCCTCCGCAGCGAAAATGCAAATTCAATATGCCTTGAAATATCTTGAAATCAATGGTGTCATGTTCTGTTCATTTTTTGTGGTCAATGTGCCAAATGTATTCCGGGTGAGATTTTGTGAAGTGTGAGAATTGAAAGTCATCCGAAACATTTGACAACCCGTCTCGGGCTCATGGAGCTCACGCGGGCTCCGGTGGAAGGTGCCAGCTGTAAAAAGGCGGTGGTGTCACTCTTTGGGGTTTTCGATGGTCATTCAGGCACCACACTCAGGTGCTCTTGAATTTGCTCAAAGCACGGCGATCTCTGACACATTTTGACGATTTTTGACGCACCTTTATCATCCTTTATTTGTTTACCTTTTCATTCTTTTCTCAACTGATTCGTTGCAACATTTTTTACACGACTCATCTTGATATCTCTCTTGATATTCTCGATTTATTGACTGAGGGGCATCGTGCAGTGACTTTGTGGCCACAAATCTGGACCGAATTGTATGGGGCATAGATTGTGATGTGCTGCTACACGTGTAGAACACAGCAACTTGAACGCTCCGTGGAACGAGAAAAAACACAACATAACACAACATTCAAAGGAGACCAATTCGCAACGCCTTTGCAGCGAAGATTCTATGCACGTGCTTTTGACCCAGAAAAATCCAATAGATCATCACAGACACTTGCGCATCAATTGAGCATCAGGTATTCGAGTGCATCAGGCATCAGATGAAACGCGAGGCTAGCGAAGTAAACGGATGGGGGGGGGCAGGGCGGTACAAAAAATCACGCACAACTCCCCGAGATACAGCACTTGAACCTATTTGCCATTTGCAAGCAGTTCTGCAGGTTAGCAGTGATATGGCCATGCGGTCGGCACTGCAAGCCGCTTTCCGAACCACGGAACACAATTTCTTCCAGTATGCCAACAGGCGTGGCAAGCAGCATCCCCTCGTATTCTGCCACAAGCTGCCAAAACCACCAATCACATGCTGTTGAAAAAAGTGTTCATGAAACCCTGTGTGACCATGGGTGTGTTTCGAAGTGGGAACTTGCATCATTTTTTTTGAGACCGCGTGCCCTGGTTTCATTTTGTGAACACAGAAGTTGGGTTCTATTTGAGGCTAGAAGCAGGTCCTGCAGCGGCTTGGGCAAATGCAGGCTGCATGGAAAGAATAGGGAAACACGACGAAACAGAACAAAAGGAATGAACAATTACGGTATTTCTAAGTAAAAGTAATTAGTAGTACTTGAGTGCAACTGATTTGAAACCCATTTTGGCATACCTTCCGGTGTGCGTTGTGGCTGCATCATGGGCCTTCGGAGTGTGATGGGTTGCGTTTCGTTTTCTCGGATCAAAGTTATGACAGTTATGACCGATCCGTGGCAAATGGACTTCTGGCTCTTGAGGAAGCACTGCCAGCACCTGCACATTCTATGGGCCCGACGAGGTGTCTGACATGCAACATTGTTCTGGACGATCTAGACAGCAAACTAACCGAATCAAACCGGATTGTTTTCTCAGTTGTTTGTTTCTGGAATTTTGCAACTTGGCAATGCACTCTTGCAATGTGTTGCAATGTGTTGCAGTGTGTTGCAATGTGTTGCAATACGGCATTTTTTCATATTTTTCAACTCAGACGCCTCAGGATGGTCGTTTGCGACTTGCAGTTGCAAATGCCGGAGACAGCCGTGCTGTTCTGGGACGAAAGGACTAACAGACATGAACCGCCTGGATGATAAACCCCAAGCAGCTGGGGCGTGATTGCAAAGTATATGGGTTGCGCGTTGACATGTAGTTTTGACACATTTTGCAGTGGTTTTCAAAATGTTGCGGAAAAGGTTTGAAAGGCAGTTGTCCAACAAGTATCAAACAATTTTTAGAACCCAACAAGTCACGAACACATTCCCAACAGGTTTGTGCGCAGTACTAGCGACAAATTTCAATTGCCTTATTTGATAGCGTTTTGCAGCATTTTTTTTTTTTTTTCCACGAAAATTTGTGTTTTCTGCAGGATTGCCGGGCAGTGCGCTTGTCTGAAGATCACACGTCCGGGCGTCGGTTTCAATTTCAAGAGACAAGACGGGTTCGTATGTTGGTTGAAGCCAAGACCAAGTCATTTTTCGCGCACAGTTGTGGTTCTGACAGAATCATATCATTGTTCTTCATTCTTTCAATTGATGATGTCACTCACGTCCATTTGATCCATTTTGGGCCATCCTGAACTGCCAGGCAGATACCTGTTCATATTTGGATATAGTAGATTATGATAGATTAGTATTGATTAGTCGGATTAGTTTGCTGAACCAAATTTTGCAACAACGATGCAAACATCACATGAGCAATCAACGGGTCCTGCAGTGCCTCAGTCTTAATTAGTTTGCCTACCCGATTCTGTGTGGATTTGCTGGAATGCTGTGAAGGGAAATGCATCAAGACCTTCATTTTTCGCGGAGATGCATCAGATTGCATCATTGCCTTGAACTCTCGTTTAAAAGAAACGAGAGAGGAACATGCCCACAAGATTTGACAACAAGAGAAATCAGTAGATAAAGGACATTTGACTGAGCTTGTATAAGCGGTTTTCTTTGAATCTTGTTTTGTCAGGTCCTTTCGATCATTGCCATGCCAATCCATCCAATCCACTGTTTGTTAGCCTTGTTTAGAACTCAATCTATAGTCATGAGGGTTTTCCATGTCGCAACCGGTCGTATGATGGCGTTGTTTGGATTTGTTTGGGATTTGGATTTGGGTTTACTTTCAGATTCTTTAAGGTTTACTGGTTTACTTTAAGGTTTACTGTAGCATATTGTAACCGTTTTTCGATTTTTCTCAGAGGCCCGACGTTCCGGGAGAACGCAAGAGGATTGAAGCCGAGGGTGCTGCGGGGAGCCCAATTCAAATGTGAAAAACCATCACATGACATGTGAAGACGGAATTAAACACATTCATATCATTCATATCATATCCTTAAATGTTTTAAATCAAACCATTATAATATTCAATAATATTCTATAACATTCTATAACATATGTTTTTATGACTGACAACTGAATTTCATGTCCGTACATTCAATATGAATCATTCATGTTTCTCCAGCGTACACACACACAGACACATACATGTCATTTGTTTTAGATTCGATATCGAAGTTCTTGATTAGGATGATACATAAGAATGCAGGTATGTATGTTTGTTTTACATCACATTTTGGTGCAGAGTCCCGCATATCCGCAGTGAAGCTATTCTTCTCAATTCTACAAACATGTACAATATTGTACTCGTATGTACTCGTACAATGGTGTATGTGCACACAAACACACAGTTGTGTATGTGTATGTGCTATGTGCGGTGTACATGGACACATTCATGTATAGAACCAATGCCATGTTGCAAGATTCAAAGATGTTACAAGTTGTGAGCGACATAACACATCATAAAACACATAGACGAATTATTTGACAAAACATTTCAATTTCAAATAACTTTCTCATTACACTCTCATTACACGTTTTATCACATGTTCGAGAATTCGAAAGCGGACTTTCATCCGCGCCTCCAGGGTCGACACGTTAAAGCAGAGAGGCCCAGCATGGCACAGCTACAATACAACATAACACAACTAAAGCATGCAAAAACTGAGAAAAACTGAAATACTCAATGAATCTCAATGATACTTAGTATTGATACTTATATTTGCCTGATAGGCAGAAAAAAGGCTGATATGTAGACGAGTGGAGTAGACCAGTCTAGACTAGACCAATGGATAAATGGCTGAATGGGTACTGTAGATGGATAGATAGACAGACAGACAGATAGCTGAATTGGTAGATGTAGATGGAGACGTAGATATAGATATAGAATGATATAGATGTACATCTAGATATAGCTGATATGGATAGATAGAAAGGCACCTGGATTAAACAAACACATCGAGAAAGAGCTGACACAGTGATCACGTGCTCTTCGACCTGGCATACAGACAGCGTTGACATTGAGAAAGAGGCATAGAAACAGACATAGAGACATTAGTGAGACATTCTATTTCTGATTTCATAGACATTTCACAGTCCTGTTTTCATCAAATTTCTATAAATATTTTTTTTATCATATGTTCTATCTATGATTTCACATGTTTTCATGTGATTTCGATGACCTAACTGGCGCACCTTGATGCACAGACGTTCACAGACCCACTCAGGTGTACACTGTGCACACTGTGTACACAGATGTAAGCATCGCTACGGTGTGCACGTCAACATCACGTAAAGTGTACACGTAAGCATGTCTATAGACCAAATATAGATTTTACATGATTTTAATATAGATAATCTACAGACAATAAGGAGGCCGAAAGAAGATCCAGGCGAGAGCTACAGATTAACAGAGGTGCATGTTGAGACATAAACAAGACATATGTGGAGATGTGGACATACATCGAAGATTTTCCTTGCTATGCTTGTACCGGGAGAGATGGATGTAGCATTTCCAGGGAGATTGGGTGAAGCAGAAACAGCAATCTACAAAATGGAGCCTTTCACAGACGCACATACGAAAAGACATGAAGTTGAAACAGGTTACAAGATTGTCCATGGTACCTTTAACTTCTTTAGGTTCTGATTGCACAAAATGGGACGAATTCCCATATGCTTCACATACACACACGCACACTTACACACTTCCCACAGAACTTGAGTTTCTTCTGAGCGGGTTGTGGAAAGCTTGTGGGAATGGGGTTTCTCATCATTGGTTGGTAAAAATTGACGAATGTTGTCAGGGCAGCTGGACACTGCAATCCAAAGAAATAGGCATAGAATCTGAGAAGAATCGCCTTGAAGAAGACAGCATGAAGAAATTAAGAGTCTAGGAGCGTTGTACGTGATATTCCTACTTTGGGTAGATCAGATGCACCACACATTAACTAAATATCATCAAATGGTATTTGCAAGGATCCTATGAAACGTACAAAAGATTCATTCTGTGCAATGCATAGTCTGCATAGTCTATCAAATTGATGGCATTGCAACTGACTTTTTTCTGCTGTCGGAACTGGGGTCCTCCTGGATGGAGCACAAGTTTCGCTTCACAGAACCATTCTGCATCTCCGCATCTCTCCCAACTCCAATCATCGCTTAGAATCTCAATACTTAAAATCTTATGGTTTTTTACAACCCCAAATGCATCGCAACATTTTGAGGTTCTAGGGTGTGCATATCGTGGTTGCTGTGTATGGATTTTCTGGGTGCATTTTCTGGCTTCACCCTTCTCAGGCAGTGGTCCAAGCCAGTGGAATTTGGCGTATCGTTTTGCCCAGCAAAAAGGCCAAGACACTCTGGCTGTGCAAATGCCCCGAGATATCAATAGAATTCAATAGATATCAGATATGCAGTAGATATGCTATGATGGCATTCAGATCCCCGCTGCGTAGCCGAGATGCCACGCTACGGGGCTACAAGTCTGGTGAAACGTTTTGCACATTTTTGCATCCTGAATCCAACTAGTTATCCAACTAGTTCCACTAGTTCCAGTTTCCAGTTGCTGATTCCAGCAGCCAATTTTCTAAGCCTAGCTGCAGCTCTTTGGTTTCTAATTTCAAGGTCATTAGTGCGCTTCTGTCATGTTAGATGCCAAGCTTAGTTTTTTGAATGGGCAACGCTCTCATCCTTGGCAGGGCACGGGCTTAGCTGGCCTCTCGGTTTCCCGTGGCTTTGGTGACATAGAGTACAAGACAGGTGCCAACGTGCAGACCTCAAGACATCTCGAGACATCTCAAGACATCAACCAAAGTCGGAGCCAGGTTCGAAAAAGTCTTGTCGTGTCATGTTTTGTTTGTGCAGTCAGCTCTGATGGACCAGATTGGCCTAGACAATGCCTAGACAATGCCTAGACAAAGCCTAGACAATGCCTAGACAATGCCTAGACTGTTGAATATCCTTGGATTCCCCGCTCCGACCATTGAACCCCGCAGTGCCGATTTGGAATTCTCGCCTAAGATTTTTAAAGATGTTTTTAAGATGGTTCTGTCCTTGCAGCGAGTTCAACTCTTCGGTCTGTGCCGAGGTGGTGAGTGCAGTGTCACGGACTAAGCCAACCAAGACTTGTGCGCAAAGTACATCAGGTCGCCAGCAAAATAGCACAAATGTATCCACAATGTATCCACAATGTATACACAATCATACAAATGTCACCAAAGATCGTGGCTGGATGGCGCTTGCACAACGTGATCTTTGATAGAACGAGTTCTTCACAGTTGTTTGCAAAAGAAATGCTGGATCAGATTGCTGTCGATTAGAACGATTTTCAGCTGAGGCCAGACATTTTTGTCTCCACATTGGACCTCCGGGAGGACAATGCTAGAGTGCAGATCGACGTGAGATCCAACCATTTGAGATTTAAGGAAGTGTAGAAAGGTCCGCTACTAGTGCAGTGTGTGCTTTTAATTTTGTGATATTTTATGCAGGACTGCTTTGTGGTCATTGCCAGTGATGGAGTGTGGGGTCCTGTCACGGATGGCGAGGCGCAGATGGACAGATGCAGACAGGTGATGATGGATGATGATGGATGAATACTCTGCTTCCAAAGTCTCAAAGTCTCACAGTGTCCATGCCTTGTATTGTCGTATTATTGTCGTATTATTGTATGGTTTTGTATGTTTTTGTTCGGTGGGAGTCCGGTGTGGTACTTCACCAGGCAGTTCGGATTGTTGCCAGTGTCCTCCGAGAGGGCGGAGAGGCCGCAGACTCGTGACGACTCGTGGGAGCATACTGGGTATGTAGCTGTTGAAGGATACGGCACTCGATGCACTCGAAGACTCGGCTGATTAGCTTTGATTAGTAGAGTAAAGTACTGTAAGATACCGTCAGATACTGTAAGATACTGTAATAGAGTAAGAGACTGTAAGTGCAAGGCATTTGAGATCATTTATATACCCTAAAGACAGGCTGTCTTTCATGATCTTCAATAGCCAGTTGTTTCTACGCTCTCCTAGTGTGATGCAAGTGTGATGTTCACATTGAGTTCGCAAACCAGAGATCTGAGATATGTCAGATATGTGCAGTACAGAATGAGAAGTTTTCCCTTACATTGAACTGAAGAGCGCATCTATTCCTATCTCTGGGTCTAGGGGCTAATATAAAAAGCACATAAGATCGCTATAGACTTGATTGGACGTCTTCGATTTGAAAAAGCGCTTGAGTCATGAGCAGGATCCAGCAGCAAATGCTGCTCGGCAACTGTTGGAGGTAGCACATCACCGTGATGGCCACGACGTGGGAAACTGAGGATCACTGAGGATCACTGAGGGTCAGAGAAAGCCAAAGATATGACTTGTTGTGTCTTGCTAAATGCACCAACTTATGCGCCCTTATGCGACTTGGATAGAACCTGTCAGTTTGCAGAGGCAGAATCTTGTTTGAGGGTCCAGGGAATTCTCCCAGGATAAGTTTCTTTTCGCTTGCATATTGACAGACCCACAACACGTTCATTACAACACTGACACATACTGACACTACGTCCTATGCTACGAGATATTAACAGCGAAAATCTCAGACAAACACGAATGACATCGAATCCCCTTATGGGTATGCATGCGAATGCCTTCCCAATCATCAATACACAGGCTGTCAATCGACAAATCTACAGACTATACTGAGACTATACTACAGTATGCCGTAGTCTGCAGCGAGTCAGCTCTCATCTCATCTCTTCGCATCCCATCCCAACTCATCCCCTCCGTTCTCTTTCCGTTTCCTTGTGCCATAAGCGGTCAAGATCCATGCAAGAGGGCACGAAACTAGGAATATCAAAGAGTTGACCGGTAAATTGGAGGAACGAATGAACATGAATTCACTAAACTGAGATGTTAAAGCACTTTGAGGAGCGAAGAAAAACATCGAGTGTAAAACGGAGACGCGGGGGCTGATGCAGCTGTGGTTATCTGGGATGCTTCCATCGTCCAAGTGGTGATGGTCCAAGGACAAGACAGTTCTGGTGATTTGGTTTGGAGATTTGCCGCTTCCACCGCCTGTTGCCCGCGACTTAGCAGGTCTCAGGAAGATATATGAATCACATGAAGACTATATGAAGATACTTTTTCAGAACCCTTCTGGCGATAGCTTTTCGTGACTTTAAGCTTCGCACATGTTTAGCATTTGATGCAGATTGCACATTGTTGGATCATTTTTAGAGAATCACCGCACTCAGATGTTTGAATTTCTTGGAAAATCACATCCTGTGATTAATACATGAACTAACTATGTCATGATGTTCTCTCCAAGACAAGTTGCAGGACAAAGTCACCGCATACCCAACGCGAGGTGCAAGCAACATGTTTGGACGGGAGTTGTTTGGTTCTTTCACAATTTGTACGTATGGCCATTGTTGGCCATATGATGTATGTTCATATGTATACGGATGTATACGGTTCATGTTGTATACGGATGTATACGGCCATATGATGCAGGACTTGTTTCTTTTCAAAGCTGTCTCCGCTGGAAGTCTTGCTCTCTCCGCTCTCCGTAATCAAATTGGAGTTGGTCCATCCCATCAGTTTGCTGCATGTCTTGCAGACATCAATGTTAGTCATTGTGAACCCTCCGTTCTAGTGCTTTTCGGCTCAAGGGGGGTGCTTGGCTACCAGAGCCAGTCTCGCTGCGTTCAAAACAGCAGTGGGACTTTATCTCTTTAGTGCTCTGGTGCAAGCCCTCACAGCATTTTTTGAGTCTCCCTTTTCCCGACTAAACACCTCAGAGTAGTTCAAGTCCGACATGAAGACAGTGGACAGGACGGAGTGGCGGAGTGATGTTGTGAAGAGCATGCGAGTGGAGATTTAGAACAGTGAAGTTCGGTGAGCTCTTGAGTGTTGAGTTTTTCTCTTGATGATTTTTGGTTTAGCAGCTTGGGCCGCGTTTCTCTGGCACATTGCAGGTCATTATAGCTCATTTACATTCATTCACTTGATTTACATGTGTCGTAGCAGTTTATACAGAATTATACTGAACCTATCTGGGCCTTCTGTGGTTTTGACATTGACCCCAATCGATTCCAATCGCCTATCCGGTCAGGCTGACTGATCAAGTGGCAAAGCACTTCGTACGCCGGACATGTACGTGCTGGCTAAGTTGCCTCCTTCTCATGGTGACTCGAAGTGTTTTCAAGAAGGAAACATCAGAAACATCAGAAACATCAAGAAACACCTCAAGATACTAAGAGAGAAAGTTTCACCTGTAGGGTCAGTTGAGTGGATTTCTTTTAGGGATGGTTTAATGATTTGGAAGCTTTGGATATGTCATGCTTTGTTCAGAGCAATATGAGAAAGCAAATGCTGCAAAACATCTTGAATGTACTTCTGTGAATCCGATATGTTTGAAAGTCTTGGTGAGTGACAATGGGAACAGGTAGAATTCGACCTAAGATCAAGCAATAGCTTGATAAAATTTCAACAAAGAGATTGCTTGACGTGGCTTGACGTGGCTTGACGTGGTGTGTGGCTTGCTTTGAGAATTTGAGCTTTGCTGTCCGCATAGATTTGCTTGGTCCTCTCTACTGCTGTTCTGGATATGTGTTTGTCTCTTACCCCAGCGCAAGCGATGTTTTTGTTTGGTAATCTATCTATTCTACTATATTCTACCAGAGTACTATACCTGTCCGACCTGTCCATTTGTCCCGCAGACTCTGTTTGGAATTGTCTAGGTGTTTTTTTAATCGCATTAATATCAACATGTTTCCCTTCTCACATCTTCAGCCATGTACTAACCGTACTAACCCATCTAGCCCGCACGCGGTAAACACGGGCTCCTTGATGTTTGTGAGTCCACCTACCTGTGCTCCGGTGAAGCGCAATATTGTAGTGCACGGTGCACAGATCAAGAAACCATAGTTATCCCGGATAGTGATATCAATATAATACACTACAGACATATTTATAAATATATATATATATACATATATATATATATACATATATATATATACATATATATATATATATATACATATGTTATCAAACTGGTAGCAGGCCTCCGTGTCCCAACCTGCCAGCACCGCTGGCCCAATCGCCACCCTGTGGCGCACAACTCAACGGCCTTTTCCACGACCACTCGCACAGCGAGTCTATGGCGCAAGCCTCGCCCTTGCCCACCTCTTTGGGCTTCACTGAGCCGTACCCCCGGCTGCGGTGCACTGCTGATGTGACATCCTTTATGAGCTGCTGGAACAACTGACATTGAGAACAGGCAGGAGTTTCACATTCCCAAAAGTCAAAAAATTGTTCCTCAATGTCCGTCACTGGAGGAGTATGACTACCTGGAAAGGATTTCACCCTTCTCTCCCTGCATATTCTCGGAACCGTGACGAAGCCACTGCAAGCGAGCTCTGGAGTCAGATCTAGCTTTCAAAATCTCAGCCTCATCGTGTAAGCAATATCGGCCAAGCTTGAGACATTCACGGAGCATTGTGTTATCCATGATCTTTGTCAGTGAATCCGCTACTTGCGCTCCAGACGGAACCCACCTGATCTGAATTCCACTTTGTAAATGCTCTTTTATGAGTTTGGCTTGCAACTGTGTGCGAAATTCTCCACAAGAGGGAGGTGCAGTCCTACTGATCAGGTCAAACAATGACTTGCAATCAGTTGTGATAATGGCATCCGATGACTTAGGTAGACCTTTCAACAAAGATTGTACTTTATCAGGAGGTGTGAATGCATCATCGGCATCTTCGGACATCAACGCTGCAAAAGCTGGAGGGAGCTTCAACAAGGTTTGATCAGCATTCTTCCATGGAATTGTGACATCCCGTAACCAACCCCAGTACAACCTGATCCACGAAAGGACATCTACAGCACCTGCTAGAGACATGGCTTCGGCTGAAAGGGTGCTTACAGCTACCTTTTGAATCTTTCTTGAATGCCACACAATTGGACTGACATTGCTCTTCTGGTTTTGGCCAATTTTGGAATGGCAGGCCATGATCATCATGCCTTGGTGCGAACTGGTATTCTTTGCTGATGCAAAGGATGCGTCAGAAAAAGCAACAAAACGAACATCTTGAATCGGAATTGGTTTCACGACAATGGTCACTTCAGAAAACTTCTTGGCCTCATGCAAAATGCGGTTGGCTTCAATCAGAGTTCCTATTGTGGCCTTATTGATTTCCCCTTGCAGCCAGCTCAACCTGCTACAGAGATCAGGTCGGGTGTTTACCGCTGCGTATTGCAACGACCCAATGACCGCACGAAGCGATTGTCGCTCCTTTTCAGAAACTGCAGCTTCGATTTGGCTTCTCCGTTCTCGACTCAAAGAGATGGGATTAATGTCTTTGACATATTGTGTTTGGTCAATGTGAATGGAGTAGTCTTCTTGCTGTTGAATGTGGAGTCCAGTGAAGGTGAAATTGCGTTTGCGATGACTACCAAAAGGGAACCGTTTGGCAACCTCCTTGAGCTTGTCTTGAAACAATTGAGAACCACAACATAGACCGTCATCCACATGAACACCGATAATTCCTTCAGTGACTTTGGTTTGAGGATTTGGAAGAAGGAATGCACAGGGATCAAATGGCGAAGGTACAAAACCTACCTGTTCCAGTCCGGCTTTGAGTTCCTGGAACCAAAGAAAAGGGGCGTCTACACGACCGTATGCTCCCTTCATCAGTCTCAAAATTTCTTGAGGCTTGAGTTTCATATGATTCCTCATCTCATCCGGTGGCTCTATGCCAAGAACCCTGTTACTGGTCTCACTGCCACGTAGGAACGCCGTACGAATATCAAAGGATTCAATATCCCACCTCATGGATGCCGCAGTTTGGAGTATCAACATACGTGTCAATTTGGTCATGGTCGGTGAATCCCGTGGGATCTCATGGACCTGAGGGTCCTCATAGCCCAACACAACAAGCCTAGCCTTAGGAGTGTGTTTGCTTTGATGGGGATTGGACTGCAATTCACTTGGATCCACAGGTTTCCAAGTTAGTATCCATCGACACCTGAGTATGTTGCTATCTGGGATCTGATGTCGAAACACCCGCATGACCGTATCTGTTGATAGCCAGCTGTTGATCTCCTTGAGTTTCGCATCATGGAACAACTGCTTCTCCTGGGCACTTAACTGAGATAGTTTCACTTCACTTCGCTGGCGCTTGGCTGCAGAAACTACGAATGCCATGTGATGAGGAACCTCTTCACGTTTCCAATTGTCAATATCTCGCTGAGAAATATCAACTTCCAACTTCCAACATTCATCATGAGATAGTGAAAAACACTCATGTGCTTCAGCCACCAAATCATCTTCGGAATCATTGATTGGAACGGGCACCTCAATGGGATTCGTAGGTGGTACCACAACCGGTTCACTGGGCGCAGCAGAGGACTCAGGTTCAGCGACCATTTCTTCAGGCATATTCTGTTCAGGTTCAGGCTGATCCTGACTTTGTTGGCTTGGAGTGGACTGATGATGACTTCGGTTGTCATGGTTCACTGAGCTTGTCTGGCCCGCTACATCAGGAATTGCTTCAATGTTGATCACTGGAGTTGGAGTTTGAGAAATGCTTTCAGGAATGTGATTGTTGACATGATTGTGAAATTGTATTGCTCCATGACGTGGAATCACAGATTGTCCTTGGTCTATTGATTGTACATTTTCTGAGGGTTTACTGATGTGATGCCATTCTTCTACTGCGGACAATGGTCTGATGTGTTCTGGTGCCACTCGATACAGTTTATTGCCTTGGGTCAACCAGACTACTCGGTGATCTTCCTGAATGATGACCTGCAATGGTCCAATCCAGTTGCCATCAGCTTCACCTTTCTTGAACCAGCGCATCACCCACTCACCCCGGACATAGTGTCCACGGTTGGGACGACTCCTACCGACCAGTGCACGGCGCAACGCCTGATCATTATCAACCAGTGCAAAGGCTTTCCTGGCTCGTTCCCTGGCAGCTAGTTCTTCTCGAAAACATTGACCTTCTGGAATATTTTGCAGTGCAGTTTGATGTGCAGCTTGGGACTCATCAGAAATTACTGAACCAGGAATTCGAGCACTCTTGCCAAAGACCAGCATTTCAGGCGAAAAACCCCCTATGGCGACTCCATTGATTTTTCGTCATGGTTGCTTGAGCTAAAGCCATGGCCAAATCAGCATATGATCCTATGGTGGCTTCATGGTCCATCTTATCCAACATGACTTGAAGAATACCCCCATGACGTTCAACCCGTGAGTTCTGCCAATGGGCTTCGGTTGCACATGTTCGGCTGCGAATATTGTATCGCTGGAGAAATCGCATGAACACTTCGGAATTCAGCTCTGTGGCCGCATCTATGCACAGCAACTTGGGCGGTCCGGCCCATTGGATCCAACCTTGCAAAAGTGCCTGTGCAGCATCTTCAGCTTGTTTTGCTGGAGACACAATGGCAGTGTGATACATAGTGCTTTGATCCACAAAGTGGTAAAATCGAAATTGTTCACCATGATTATTAGTCCAGAGAACTTCAACCATAGAGACAACATCGCCAAAATCCGTAGGATCATGTATGGCACTGGGACGATGAACTTTTGGTTGACCCGTTTCAACACATGTAGAACACTTCAAATCCACAATTGCTTGAACAAGGTGATCAGGACACAACAACTGTTTGCAAAACTGTTGCAACTTCTGAGCACTGGGATGTCCCATATTCCGATGGATTTTGATGAGCCACGGTTGTTCTTCCGGGGAGAGTTCCTGAAATTTGGGACCATGCTTTTGGCTGACCAAATCAATCACTTGTCGATCATCTTCCAGTGCAGTTGGTGCGTTGGCATCACTGGCACCTGTTGATGTCTCTGTTTCTGCTGGACTATGCTGAGATCTATGCACATCAGAATTTACATCAGGAGTGTTCTGACTGACAGGCACGGTTGGTTGCAATGGCACGGCAGAAAACATACGAGCTCGCTTGTTCTCTTGAGCCACTTCGGACTCTGGTCGTTCATGAATTAGAGCACTTGGTGTCTCGGATGCTGGCTTCGAACGAACCTGGGCAAATATCGTAAGATTCACTCGAGCTGGGACACATTGTCTGCGAAGACCTTTAAAGGTGAGGCGTTCCCACTGTTCCCATTCTGGTTCTTCATGGATATCTTCATGCTTGCGGCGGATGCAAACCATTTTCCTAAATGGGGCTATCCCTTTATCCATTACTTTATTGGGACCCATATGTCTCAGTTCCTCGACACAAAACCACATGTTTGACTTCATGGTCAGGGCACATGACTTGAACTTGTTCGATGAGGGGACCACTTTCAACAACCTTCGTTCCCACTCGAGCGGCCATTCGATCGGCCATCTGCATCACGGTCAACCATGAGACACTTGGAACTGGCGTGCTCTGCGGATTGGAGAATCTTGCATCAATGGCGGCTGTACTCATTTTTGATCCTAACCTACGACGCTTGGTTGGATGAGCATGATCATGTTCTTGAGCTTCTTCCACAAAGATTGGAGCAGTTTTGGACTTTTCATGCAGCAAGACTTTGACCACTTGTCTGGCAAACTTGGCTGGATATCGTTCCGTGAACTCTGATCGCAAGATAGGTTGTCCTTGAACATGAGTACTACCTGCAATGTGTTGATGTTCATGAGTACCATCACACCATCGTCGATGCAAAGACGTATGCAAGTCTTGAGAAGTCGAGCGAACTTCCAGGCGTTTCCGGATGGCCTTTCCTGACTCAGGATCTCTCAGCTGGCCTACATTGCACATGTCAAAACAACATGGATATGTTTTCTCCACAATTCCCTGAGCACCTGGAACCTTGAGCATGTTGGATCCTTTGGGCTGTTCATGGTGAAAGTGATTGCCATGTTGGACCTGAAACTCATGTAACACAATGCCCAGACTGATTTGCCACAGACTTTGTACACGGCTTTGGAAAATGGCTTCGTTCTGCTCCAAGGATCGCATTGCGTTAAACTGATTCCACAAACACCAAGGCTTACATTCAGGGCTGTACCATAAATGACGAGGTCTTTCCATGATCAGACATGCAAACAATTTCTGACGTCCGGCAGCTGTGGAGAGATCTGCATCGCTCTTGGTGAAGCGTTTAGCACGGCCTCCCAGAGCTATGGCTTGCCTTGTGAGTTCACTCTGATTGCTACACATGACTTCACACAGATCCAGTCGAGCGGATGACATTCGATGTTTTGAGAAACGATCCTGAATGCTTTTCAAGTCCAGTCTATACTGTTTGACTAACTTCTGAACACGACTGCGGAAAGTTTCAGCTGAGGCATCAATTGGGATTTGAAACACATAGTCCAAATCATCATCCGCATGAGTGACCTGCAGGACTGTATGATCATGATCTGGCATCCTGGCTTCTCTCAGTTGTCGGGGCTGAGGTTCTTCACATGCTGGATCAGCTCTTGGATCGCCATCTCGATGTTGGTCATGCGGCCGCTGAGGTTCTGATTTTCCTCGTGCATGATCTGCATCTGTTCCTCCACATGGGATGTCGTCTCCATGATGGGGATGAACTCGCTCAGGCTCTCGTCTCCATCGATCTCTTCCTTCTGGAAGTGATGCATCTTGGGAGGCTCTGTCTTGGTGATCTTTGGAGACACTGGTTTGGCCACACTCTTGATTGCCTTGCGTTCGATCGCTTCTTGATTGATTTCCGCATCCAGTCTTGCTCACGTAGGCCACATACTTCACGTGACTCTCCTTGGTCGATGTCTCGTAAGTGGTGACAAACCAATCTGTCCAGCGGTTGTCTTCGAAGGCTGTTTTGAAGGGAACTCCCATCTTCGCCTTCCCGAAGGATATCACCTCGCTTTCCAGATCCACCAGCGCCATCTGATAGATGGCCTTGATGCGCTCCTCTGAGCACTGGCCGTCCTGCACTTGACGGAACTGCTTGAGCTTCTGAGAGATCGACATGGTATGATCGCAACGGTGAAGCACAGCGATTCGGGCACGACAAGTTCTCACTCGATCCAACTTGCTGTGAATGGACACCACTTTCGACATGCTGCAACTCAGAGTTTCTCGGAACTATGACATCACTGACAGATTCCTGATGATTTTGTTCTTGACATTGCCGCACTTGCTCTACTGTAGATTCCTGCAGCTGGTGTGACATGGTGTCATGAGCATGTGATGACATGTGGCAGTCTTCAAACCTGGATGTTGAAACCTGAGAGCATTCCGTGGTGGCTGAACGGCTGATGTCTGATTCTGCAGCATGTTTTGACGTTGACACACAGTCCGGCACATGTTGAGCACTAGAGGCATCCTGTACTTGTACTGCTAATGTCTCAGTCTCCCACAGCTGGTTGATATCAAGCAAAAACAGATTCTTGCTGGATTTCTGCAAATTCAAGTATCGTGATAAGGTTTTGCTATACAAAGTTTCCTGGTCAGTGTCAGTGATAGCTTTCAAACCTTTGAGGAACGTGCTTGAAATCAAGAAAGGTGTTTTGCCTTCGACAACAGCAATGCGGAAAGACTGATCTCCCAGCGGCAACACTATGGCGTGGCGACTGTTCAACGTCTGATGATTACCAAATCTGAAAACCAAGTTGCACGCACATCGACGTGTGCGTTGGCGCACCCATTCTGGCAATTGTGACAGCAAATCAGGGACCTGACTACTTCCAATGACCGTTTGAGAAGCTCCTAGATCAACTACGCCATGGGTGCCTGCCGTTGCAAACAGACTTTGATGGAATTCCGGGGACATCTCACTACACGCATTCTCAGCAGTTGGAGCCGGTGGACTTTCAGGTGACAAACCAGCTGCTGTTCTCACTGTCTCAGAAGTCAGGACTCTCCTGAGGCGTTCTTTGAGGGATTGCAATCCATGGTTGGACATCTTCAGGTTGTTCATCCTACGGGAGTTAAGCATCCTAGCCCTCAAACCAAACTTACCCCGTTTATCCCCATTATCCCCATTTGTTATCCACCAAGAATCATCAGTCACGGCCATGTTAATGAGCACTTCAGGGATCTCGTCAGCTACTGCGAAGGATGTCGGCACGGATGCAGAGGCTGTAGACTGCGAATTTCCGGCTGATGGACGTGCCGGACATTCATTTTTCCAATGTCCCTTTTTGAGACAAATCCGACAGTATGAATTTGCAATTCGGCTCGCTAATGAACCCTTTCCTTTGCCCTTCTTGCCCTTTTTGCCCTGACCTTTCTCACCTTTCTTTCTGACAGCCCAAGACCCTCGGAATCGTACCTTTTCAGAAAGCCTTTTACGTGCTTCTTGATATGTGGAGTAGAATGCACATAACTCACTGTCGTTCTGGATAGTCTCGCTGATGGCATCTTCGAATTGTAAAATCAATGCAGCATCCTCATCATCTTCAGCTGCTAATGTTTCCAAAACAGTGTCATCAAGCCCATCTTGCACCCAGTAAGAATCTTGAACATCATCATCAATCTCATCAACAGTGAAGGCCGTATGATCATAGGTACGGAGGCCTTTGTCTCGTTTGTTTCCAGTCATCTCTTGAAAGAATCCTGACCCAAGCATCCTGATAGCGGCCCTGACTTTCGTCAGTTCAAGCGCACCACCCTTTTCGGCTCCGGACTCCACGATGACCCGCTTCTTGTCTTCCATGTTCAGGCGGCTTCCTCTCAAGACGATGTACGACTGTATCTCCTTCAAGTCTACACCCTTGCTCAGCAATTCAGTCCAAATCACATCAACTCGTGACAGATAAGAATCACTGGATTCGTCAGTTTTCTGAATACCCTTGAACAAGGCCTTCTCAACCAACTCAAACTTCTTCTCTAAAGGAATCGCCCCCCATGTTCCACCAACCAGTTCTACAAGCTTCTTAACAGAAGATTGATCATTCACCAAGAGCTCCTTTTGATGAAGTTGCAGTTTCTGGTATGCTGTTCCCTTACATCCCAAAATCAGTCGTGTAACCAATTCCAAGATCTTGTTCTGAGGCCATGCATGCAGCAACAATTCGACCTTGCTCGACCAAATCTCCACGTTGTCGATCGATGGGTCAAATGTCGGCACAAGCACTGCCAACTGATTGGGCACCTGACCTGAGTCTGATGCGCTTGCTTCTGACATCGGTAGGCTCCGCTACCAGTATCAAACTGGTAGCAGGCCTCCGTGTCCCAACCTGCCAGCACCGCTGGCCCAATCGCCACCCTGTGGCGCACAACTCAACGGCCTTTTCCACGACCACTCGCACAGCGAGTCTATGGCGCAAGCCTCGCCCTTGCCCACCTTTTTGGGCTTCACTGAGCCGTACCCCCGGCTGCGGTGCACTGCTGATGTGACATCCTTTGTGAGCTGCTGGAACAACTGACATTGAGAACAGGCAGGAGTTTCACAATATGTATATATATATATACATATATATATATATATATATATATACATATGTATATATATATATACACATATATATACATATGTGTATATATATATATATGTACATGTATATATATATATACACATATATATATATATATATATACATGATATTCAGAGAAATCAGAGATAAAGTGAAACATGTTGCAGAAAAGCTGCAAAAAACTCCAAGTTTGGAAACAGGAGTCAAGATATCTATCTCAAATCCTGGTTTAAAAAGACCTTATAACATGTGGAAGAAATGCTCTTTGAGCTGAGTTCCTAATGGCGGGAGCGGCTGCTGGACTTGGCTTTTTGACGCTCATGACCAGGGTCGGCCTGGTGATACGGAGAAGTGGCGGGAACCGGGAGCTAGGCAAAAACCACGTAGAATGCACAGGCTGAATATGGTTTCACATTGAATGTGTCTTCTGAAAGGAAAAGGTATCTTTCAGTCAAACTGTTCATTCATGTTTTGAGTTTTGCAGATGCTTCCAACACACCACCGAACGCCTGGGCCGCTTGCAACATTTTGCGCGTCTCCTGCAGGTTTCCAATCTCAAAGTGCGATGAATTTGTAGATTCGTAGACTTTTGTGCTATTAACATCAGGACTCGAGTAGGTTTTTGCATGTTATTCTAGGCCAGGACGGCCTCACGCCTGCCTTTGCCGTACTACATGTACCTTCCGTCACCGTCCCAAGGTTTGGTCAGAGCTTCTGTGTTTGAGTCGAAAACCTGGACAAGGTTTGGAACAACCAGGCCTGAAACAACTGAAACAACTGAAACAACCAGGTCCGGAAGGCTTGGTTATCTTGGTTGGTCTTCCAGACCTTCCAGGGCTTGCACCGTTTTCAATGGACTGATAGGTGGTGTGACTTTCTGTTTGTGTAGCAGGCGTTCCCAAAGGACTGCTTGTGCCGGAATTGCCCAACTGACACGTCAAAGACTATCAGAACTTTGCGAGTCAAAGAAGTCAAAGAAGTCAAAGGCATCTAAGGAATCTGACTCTCTTTGGAAAGTTTTCTGGTCATCTTTGAGAGCGGGGATTTCTCCCTTCGAATTATCCTCTCAGGCAGCCAAGGCCAAGGGAGTGGCCAAGGCTAAGGGAGCCAGGGTGGCATTGAATGAAAAATTGCGGGAAGCGTTGCAAGCATTGCGCCTCTTCGATGATATCTTTGCAGAGGCCCTGAAAACTGAAGCCGTGAAAGTCTGTGGAGTATTTGAGTTGAAGCAGTTGGAAGAGGGCGAAGTGAACGAAGCGAACGAAGTGAACGAAGTGAACGAGTCAAGTCTTGGAGTGTTGCAAGACAAAGTTGCAGCAGGTGCAAGAGGTGCAGAGGATGCAGATGTGATCAGTGCAAAGAGGTCAACAAGTTCAACAAATTCAACAAGTTCAACAAGTTCAACGACCCACAAGTTCCTTCTGCGTCTTCATGATGGTTTGTCAGTGGAGTCGGTGCTGATTCCACCGTCCAAGCTGCCAGTGGAACATTGCGATGGCGGGGCCAAAGTTGCCACTGAGGTCACTGAGACCGCTATCGCTGCCATGACAAATATGAGAGATAGTCAGACAAATAGTTCATCAATTTCATCAATTTCTACGAAAGTTCCTGAAGTTCCTGTTCCTAAAGCCCTGTGCACGACAATTTGTATTTCGTCCCAAGTTGGCTGTGCTCAGGGCTGTCGCTTTTGCCGCACAGGGCACATGGGTCTTCTACGAAATCTGGAGGCCGAGGAGATGATCGCTCAAGTGGTACATGGCCGACGTTTAGCGAATGAACTCGGTTTGCCCAAAGTCCTAAAGGTTGTCTTCATGGGAATGGGAGAACCTTTGGCAAATCTGGAAAATGTCAAACTGGCGGTAGAGACCTTGAGTGATTTACGCCGCATGGGCTTTGCGCGTAAACGGATACAGATCTCAACGGTAGCACCCTCCCCAGCTCAGATCCTTGGGTTGAAAGGTCTGCGAGGGTTGTATGGTGGGCTTGTATGGTCGGTTCATTCTGCAAGCGACTTTTTGAGACGTCAGCTCGTGCCAACATCTCGATACTCGATGGTGGAGTTAAGAAATGCGTTTGCCCAGTTGCTGAGATCTGGAAATGGTCCTGACCGCTTCATGGTAGCGGTTGTCATGATCGCTGGTGTGAACGACAGTGCTCAGCATGCTAGCGAGCTGGCAGAATTTCTGAGGCCACTATACGATGATCCTGCAATTTTCCTATCTGTCAATCTGATCCCATACAATCAGAATCCACAAGATGACTTTATTACATCAGATGAACAAACCATTCAAAATTTCCGCCAAAAGATCAATGAAGCAATTCCATCCTTGGCCATTCACATCCGTCAAACTCGGGGGGCCGAAGCTTCTGCAGCTTGCGGACAGCTCGCAACGTCACAAAAGAGTGCCTGCATGAGCAAAGAGCAGTAAGCTGTGCGTTCTGCCATGATCTGCCATGCATGTTTTAGCAGACTGTGCATCGCTGTGCATGGAGCAATGCAGTGTGTTTTTAACAAAAAATACCTTGCCTAAAATGATCAAATTGTTCCAACATGCTGTCAGAGAAGTTTACCCTCCAGCCCCAAACAATGGGGAGGATTAGTTTCCCATTGGAAAAGGAACCAAAGGCATGATAGGCCACATAGGCCACATAGGCGACATTCCATGATGTTCAATGTTGAACTTCAGAGGGCTTGGATGGACTTGCTTTGTCTTTATCAAATGTGGTTTTCGGATGGTTTCGGCAGACTTTGTCGACAGGATGATGTCTGGATGATCTTGGATGGTGAGATGACGCAGCATCGGCGTGCCTTTTTGGCTGCTGGAGAAGAGGACTGTGAAAGGGAAAACCAATGCAGAGTAACAATCGTGCGTTTCTAGTTTTGCTTTGTATCACATCTCATCTTTATTTTCAATGTTTCAGCATATTTTAACATATTTCATCATATTTCATGATGCTTTATCATTTTTTATGATATTTTATCATATGTCATCATTTCTATTCGTTCATCACACTGTTTCACAGCATTCATACTATATTGACATTCATACAATCTTGTTTCACGGTCAATCCGCTACTCAGGCTGTTGCTGACTGCCATAGCTAGACATAGTTGGACGGTGTTGGACGAGCCTTGCACCAGGCAACTGCGGGACAGGTACAGGAGGAGGCCGAATCCGACATCGAGACGGAAAGGCGACAGCCCGTGATAGCTGTGATCGCCGTGATAGCCGTGACGGCATCAGAGTCGGAAAAGGTCAGAAATGACTCGTGTTACATTGCTGACTTGCAGAGAGAATCAAGTGAACAGTATATCAATGGGCATGGCAAATTGCAAGTGGGTCATATCAACGCTTCACATTTTCTGCAGGGTCTTTTTCTTCTACAAGAGCGGCATGGGCACTGAGAGCGTGTTCACCCAAGATAGACTCAAGAACATTTGTGAGTTGGAGAGGACGGCCGATGCAAATCATGCCCCCCGACAGACGTCACATGTACAGTACTTTTCTACAAATTACATCGAGTCAATATGTTTCTATCAGCTTCGATTTCCAAAATGAGGAGATCCTGGACTTTGATCCCTGACTAGCAGACACAACCATATTAAGATATCGATCATGAATCAATCTATCATATGTCGCCGATGATGTTGTCATATTTGAACTGCAATGATTTTCGACTGATGGTCCGATGGTGTGCTTTCCACTTTCCACGCTTGTGAATTGCAGAGGACAATGCTTGTGAACAACAGCAACGTAGAGGACCTGGGTTGTATCTTTTCACTTAGACGATCTCATCCAAAAACTCAGTGTGGATTTGTGTGCTGCTTCAATTGATATACAGACTCCCAGATTTTGCATTGCTACTTCTAGCTTTCATTTTTCTCAGTTGAGGCCATTTGGCACATCCCTGACACCTTTGGACTTTCTCGAAGCGTATGCCATGTGATGAGTACGTGCCACTTGCGAGGAAGTGAGTCAAACGGTCTCAGTCTTGGCCCTTTTCTACGGCACAGCTTCAAACCCGGCGCTGCAGTCGATTCCAGCAGCTCGCAGTTTGAGCAGCTACGATTGGAGCTGCCAAGAGTTGACGCAGAGTGCCGTCGATGACGTTGTCAACGCCATGCACACGGACATGGTGGCGAAGGCCGATGAAAAGGAGAAATGGAGAATAAAAGTGTCACATGAACCTGACTGTTCTTTGACTGTTCTTGAACACGTTCATACGTATCATTTCATACCTATCTATATAATATGTATATCATTGCTTCAAAAACCATTTGAAGCCTGATTCACCTTTTTTTGGTCCTGGATGTTGCTGTCATTCAGTGATTTTTTTTCATTTTCTTTCTGTGCTTCACTCAGGGGGCGGGGTCTCTTTATGCCCGGAAACTTGGCAGCAAAAAGTAAGAAGTGCATTTGTTCCGAGTTCATCCGCGTTCCATCCTGAGAGGTGCTCGCATGTGTTCGATTTGAGTGATATGGATTGGCAGATTGGAGGTTTGTTGATCCGAGCTTCCCAGAGACCAAAGTATCTGTCTACAGCCAAACCTACCTGCAAATCAAAGTCACGAGCTCAGTGACAAAGCTTGGTGCATCTCTGCATTCTCAAACAAATAGTGCAGTTGGACACAATTTGCCCAAGCAACAGCAGCTCTTAGCATTTCCAACATTTCCGTACACGCTTTCAAGCTGACAGATTTTGAAATTCAGGTGAAGCCTGACAAAGGAGAAGGTGTGATGAACCCAGTCTTCGAAAAACTGGGTTTGTCCTACGCCTTCTTGAAGTCGGCTTTTCAAGGTGAAGAGGACCGTTTTGTGCCAAGTGGTTTCTTGGCGTCCGAAAGGCACTTAGTTTTGAGATTCTTTGAGTTGTTTAAAGACGTTGCAGGTTCGGTGTGACGACTGACATCAGAATTCGATTATCGAGGATAAATTCTCCATGAAATAAGCACCAGTGAGCTCCCCACTAGCCCCAGTGATCATGAGTGGCACAAGCAATAACCATAGCCCAAAATTTCAATTCAGTTGCCTTCAGTTTTGTTTCGCCTCTCGGTCACACCTGCTGTGTCCCCCTTGTCACGGAATGCAAAACAAACATGAACAAGCTCACCCTGGGCTACTGGAGCTCACTAACTTGCCAAGATGATCTAAAAATATCTAAAATGTTTGTAAGACGTGTAAGGCAACATGCGAGTTCGGCTTTCTTACACTGGCATCAACGAGATTCAAAAGATGGCCACGCCTGACTTCATGCTTTCCTTCATCTCCGTGATCTTGGTGTTTGGTGTCGCGCCAGGCCCCTAGCAGGTCCCAGCCTACAGCTTTGATGAATTTAGATCAGCATAGAGGCAAGCATGTGAATATAGCTTATAGCTTGCTGATAGCTGAAGGCAGGAAACTTAAATCATCAAAGTTTGTCACAATTGTCAGTTCAGTGCTAGGTATATCCATACAAAGTCCAGCATCATGGCAGCTGCTGCCATGTTCATGATGGTCATGTCCTCGGATCAGGGTTTGCAAGGGGAGCTTGCTGCGAAGTGCTTTGAATTCGACAGCTTCAAAGATCACGATGTTTAACCGTTAAAACCTGATGTTTAATGATGTTTATAGAAGCTCAATGAAGCTCATGGATGTTCGAACTGATTGCTTTGCTGATCATTGTGTGGGAGTCTCGCTCAGATTATGACGCTGCCAATCGCTGCTCTCTTCTATCAAGGAACCCCCGCACGCAGGGAAAGGTGCTGCCCTTCTGTTAACTGGTCTATAATGTATACAATGTATAATAATGTGAACATATATTATTGTAAAATAATACGAACAGTTGAATGTGCGCTGGATGTGCAACACTTCTCAGATTCCTCGAGTTTCCATTGGCTTTGTCTAGCCAGGAGTGTTTCGAATTCTCTACTTCGAGTTTTTGCACATCCTTGTGATTTATTTGGTTCTTGGCATTGGTGCGGATGACATCTTTGTCTTCAAGGACACTTTTTGCCACATTGTCAAGGCACCCTGAACTCAAAAGAGCGTGGACGATCATGGACATGTGAAGACCCATATGTTCATCTTGAAAGATTTGATAGATTGGTTGTGATTATTGCCCATGTTTGCACTTGTGCATGATCAACCATTTCAGCATTTCAAGCATTTCGATGAGAGTCTGCACTCCGTAGGCAGAGTTTCCATTCTCTCGTGGAGGAAGACTAACCGAAGAACAGGAGCGCTGTGGGCCGAGAAGATGTCAAAATATTTCAAAAGTTCGTGAACCAGGGAACCTTATCCGACCTGATCGGAAGGGTCAAATCAGCGACCCCAAGCTATCCAAACTACTTCTGCCAACAGGACAAGGAAAGGGTACTGTATCTATTTGTATCATTCTGTATCTAAATCATGCTGAATCAACATAAATCTATGATATTTCCATGTATCTCATGTGGAAGTCATCACAAGGACATGACTTGCTGTGCTTTGTTGGAGACATGGAGACATGATTTTTCACTTGTGAGGAGGTCAAGGCCCTGTCATTGACCTTCCAGCGTGCCGGTGTGGCCATCTTCAATACTTCCTTTACAACAGCCTTGGCATTTCTGTCATGCTCAGCATTTTGACTGCACTTGCATTTTGCAGATATTTCTTTCATGTGCCCCATCAGCCTCATGCTTGCACATCTAAAAGACGCGTGAAAACAATTCGGCAATCATACAGCTGATTGCCTCCATTGATTGCCAGACTGTCAGACGCCAGTTTTATGGGTTGCTGAAGCAGTAGCAAGAGGCATCATTTCAAACAGGACACTTTAAAGAATCTCGAGACCAGTTTATTTCTCTATCACCCCCAGTCAAGGGTCAAGCTGGACAAAGTCAGGCCGAACAAAGTCCTCTTACGCAACTGCTTTGGATTGCACAACTCTGCTTGTGCAACTGTTTGGTTATGTTGGGCAAGCAGGTTTGCGCGTTTGCGCGTGCCCAGCTACATTGATAGGATTTGGAAACTGTTTTTTTGCGATTTTGAAACTAGGTAGTGTTTGCAGATTGTGCAAGTAGTCTCTTTGTCTTGCACAACTAGTTTCGTCGTATTGCACCACTTATTTCTGCAAGTACTAGTGGCAATTACATCTCCCACCCCGACAGAAAAATTCGATGCCGCCACTAGGGTCTACAATTTACAGCAGGGTGTACATGTGCGTTAGAGAAGTATCCACGGACAGCCTTGTCAGTTTCACAAGACAACTTCAGACTTTCAAAAGACAAATGGTAGGTTTTTAAAAACAGGTTCATCATAATCATAATACAACCGTCTCATTTCGACATACAACGTGAGAGTTTCGCAATATCAATTTTAATATACGACCGGGCGATTTCAAAAATCCAACTGTTCAATTTCACAGTACAGCGCTGGCCTGCCTCACATGGTTTGATAGCAAATATCTGGCCGCAAAGGGTCTACTACTGTAAGTGTGGGTCAGCGCGTTTTGTTGGCCACAGTGGTCAGGTCTGGGATGGTCTGGGTGAGAGCAAATTTAAACGACTGGAGTCCCTTGTGTGTGCTTGCATGATCCAAGAGTTTGGTATGTAAATTGTCTTCAGTGTGTATCATAGGGTGGCTTTTGGGGGATACTTCTTAGGCACTTATGGTTTTTTTTGTTCATCCAGGTTTCCTTTGGAGTTTTTGTATGAGTTTTATGGCTTTTTGTGGGATTTTTATGGTGTTTGCCCCTGGTGGGCCCAATAGTAGGATTTTTGCAGGATTTTCATGGGTTTTTGCAGGACTTTTATGGGTTTTTGTGGGATTGTTATGGTGTTTGGTTGGCCTGTGGGGTTTGTTCCTGGTTGGCCCAAAAGTATGATTTTTGTAAGGTTTTTGTAGGATTCTTGCAGGATTTTTCAAGGATTTTCCAGGTATTTTCTGGGACATTTCAGGAAAGCATAATAAAACTAAGGGGTTTTAATGGTAACAATGTAGGAATTTGTTGGGAACCATCAAATTTGAAATACCTCTAACAAGAATGGGCTGACTCAAAGCCGGCCTATGAGGGTAGTTGCAAACAGCCCACATGGGGCGACCCAGGTGTCAAAGTGCATGCCAATGCGAACATGTGGGTGGTATGCAACTTTGATGCAAGCAGACTGAGTTTGAAGCCCAAAAACTCCATGACTTCATGCAGCAGTTTCTCAATAAATGTATGCATGTCATTGCAGTACTGCCACCGTATTGCTGCAAGTGTTGCAAAACAGGCTGCAGTATATTGCAATGTTGCAACATGTCGGAGTCTGTTGACTTCGTATGTGGCTTGATTCTGCCCGTCTTGTGATGCACCCCAAAGGCAGCCGCTTGCATCGTTACACTCTATGCGACCTGCTCAGATTTCTGAGCATTTCACAGAGCAGAGCTCTTCAAAGAGACTTAGATCATCGTGATCATAATTCAGTAATTTGAATACAAACTTGAACAATCACTTTAAGTGCTTCAACAAGCTTCGTTTTTTTTAAATGTTTTGAATGATTTTGCAAAACGGAGGTGTTAACGCTGACCTACTTCCCACCTGTTTTGCTCTTTTGGCATCGGCGCTTGCAATCGAAGCAGTGCTGCTGTCCCAGCTTCGGACAGCGAGAACTTGCCGTTGCTCCAGAGGGAGAGAAGCTGAACATCAAGGCGGCCGCGCGATGTCGAGCTATGTCGAGCTATGTCGAGCTTGAGCTTGTGAGAGTTTGTGGATGTTTGTGGCTTGTGCCAACCTACTCTGTTTTACTCTTTTGCCCATCGGTATTGAAGCACTTCGACAACGACAAGCTGTCGTGTCACAGAAACATTTTGATGACTGACATTCGGCTGAAGTAATTTACCTCCGCAATAAAGTAGAAATAGATCATTTGAAACCTGTGCAAACCCCGTATGGCTATCAGCCAGCGATTTTTTTCAATCTTCAGCCAACCTTGTCAGCATTTCATCGCAGGAATCACAAGGCTTGGTGGAGATGTTCTTTGAGAGGCTTTATATACCAGATACTTGTCTCATTTTGTCTCCAACTGTCTCCGCAAGGCTCAAGAGTTTGTACTATAGGGATGGTGCTGCTCTTTGCCCTGTAAAGAAGGAAGTGCCTAAGTCACTACTAAGTACAGTGAGAGTAGTGACTCTGTTGGGGGAATAGCCGACTTGCTTGCAATTCTCTAGTCGATTTCGGTCAGATGTTCCCAGTCCTGTTTGGCTGGGTCGACGTGGCAAGCAGGCGTCGCAAGTGTGATCAAGTGTGGCAAGTGCTGGATTTGGATGAGTTGGATGGATTTACAACGAAGGTTCATTGGGCCTTTGCATCATACCTACAAAATCCCTGCGTTTTTTTCCCGATTGCATCTCTCAGTTCCTGTGAGGCTCGCTCTGATTATGTGATATGGTCTGATGTTTCGCATCGTTTCGTTCTCCAAGGTCATGTCGAAGAAGGTGGGTTCAGTGCGGATCTATGCTCTTGGTTTCTTCTTGATCATGCTTGCTGTAGCTGTGCAAGGCCAGGGAACCAGATGGGAGCTGGGACAAGCCTTGCAAATTGTCTAATGAAACTTGGCCAGGCCTAGGACAGATTCAACACACAGCATCAGGGATCAAGATTCAACAGCAAAATTGCAATTGGTGCTGAGCAGGGTGGGTTTGCTTAGTGATTAGTGTTTGTGCCTGGGTAGATGAATGCGTATGTATGTGATATGTATGTATGTGCAATATGCATACCAGTAGTACCGCACAAGGCGGCGGAAGTTTCAAAGATAGGAAACCTATAGGAGAGGTTGGTTGCTGTGACGCAGGGATGGCAGAGCGAACCTGCTGATGGATCGAAAAGTGGTTGAAGTGGCAGTTGCAGTTGTAGTTGTAGTTGTAGCTGCGGCTGGATTTGGAGTTGTAGCTGTACTTGTAGATGTAGTTGTATTTGTTGTTGCAGTTGTAGTTTTAGTTGCAGTTGTGGTGTAGTTGTAGGTGTAGTTGTATTCGTTGTTGCGCCTCGTACCAATGCGCTTTGCGGTTTTTCCACTCCATCTCTCTAAAGTACTGCGCCTGCCACGAAAAAGTGAGGCTAGGTCATACGAAGTGCTGCACCTGTCACGCAAAATCATCTCAGTTAACCTGAAGATCTGATGCTCCAAAATGCAACTCGTCTCAGGAAATCAGCGCCCTGATCTCTTAACATGTCTGCTAGGTGTGTCTTTTGCATTGCGCCTGCCACGCGAAATGCATCTTTGCAGATCCTCTTCAAATGTCCCGCGCCAGCCATCGTTTTTGAAACGGCGACAAAACCCACACGTTAAGCTAATTTTTGACAAAGTGCAGAACCCCTTGCGCCTGCCACACAAAGCAACGTCAAAGTGCTCCGAACCCCCCCAGTTTTGTAGCACTTTTGACTTCAAAATGTGCTTGGCGCCACAACGGTGTGGACTTTTTTCAACATGGAAACGTGCACTTTTTCCACGGCTCAACTTCCAGCTCCGGAGCTGAGGGGCTTGAACATGTTCACTTCCAAATGCGCTTCGCGCCCCAACTGCGTGCCCTTTTTCGATATCTCGACTTCCAAAAGTGTTCCGAACATGTGGTGCTTTTAGCATTTTTATCTGGAAACGTGCTTCGCGCCACAACGGCGTGCACTTTTTCGACATCTCAACTCCCAAAGGCGCTCCGAGCATGAGGTGCTTTGTGTCTTTGAACTTCAAAATGTGCTTCGTGCCACAACGGCGTGCAATTTTTGATCTCTCATTTGTCGCCCTCCTCCTTCCTCCTCCTCCTCCTCTGAGACTAGAACTCTTCTACACACACACACACACTGATGAAAGAGGAAAAACTCTGGTATTTTTGTAGGTTGCTGTAGCACACACCTTGAGGGTTCCTTAATGAGACGGTTCAACCTGAGATGGGTCGAACAGGGAATTGGAAACACTGATCGGGGTTCTTGGCTTGGCCCCAAGAGGGATGATTCACAGGTACGTGCAATCTGCGTCCAGATTGCATATCACAGCAAACTTGGAGTGTCTTCGTTGAGTGGTGACTCCAAGAATGCCCACCACTCCCCTGAAGGAAAAAGCTACAAAAACGCTAGCCCGCGTGAATTCTAGCGGTTTACACACACAAGCTCTACACTGAGGACAGCTTTTTCGATCCAATGGACTGGAAATGGTGCTATGCTATCAACTGCCGGATGGGCTCACCAGATCTTAGAATAAGCTTGACGAGTTAGCACAACGTGTCCACGAGTCTACCGCGCATGATACAACTCATACCAGGTCATCAGTGAAGAAGTGGAGGAGGCATTGCTGAATCTGAGTCCAATGTACTGATGAGGAATTTTGTGAGAGAAGGAGCGTTCTAAACGTTCTGAAACATGTTTGCACAGAAAGGACAAAGTGTAACAATCTAGTTCTTGGTAGGGGATCTGACACGCAATCTTCTCGTCAACAGCAATGTCGAAAGAAGCAGGAATCAGAGCTTGTAACAGGTGAAAATGAACCTGAAATTCAATCAAGGCAGACTGGAGCGTATACGTATCATCCCGTAGATCCGGTACTCCGCGGAGTGTCTACATGGGAGGCAGAACATCTTGAGGGTCTGGGCATCATTTCACGTTCCAGCGTCATGTGCGAGTCGTGGGCCACAGGAACACTTGAAGAAGTCGGTCGATCAACAGATGTCATGGGGGCCCGGGCCGAAGGATCACGTAAACCGTCAGCCTCTGAATGGAGGATTGGAGGTTGAGAGCGAGATCGGGATCGAGAAAGCTCCATCCGAGGAGACAGATTATATAGGTTCCCCGACTGCAACGCGATTTGGTCTGTCACTGCTGTCTAAAAGACCCGTCGAAAGTCGACGTCCACGAGTAGCCCAACCTTCAAGAGCGAAACAAAGATCCCTGAGAGATTAGGCATATCAAAGATGAGCGAAATATGGGTTTGAACCGGAAAAAGGAAAGTACCGGGATAGTTAGTACAAAGCTGTCGTTGAGTATTGAAACAAGTGTCACAAGATTTAAGTATTTTAAATCAAACAGTAAATTGCACAAAGTCAGACACATCATACAAAGCTTCGTACTGACGCAGCAAGTGCATGAAACCAAGCACATCAGAAATGCATAGAGTCTGTATGTGAACTCGCAGATAAAGCTGTTTTAGACACCGCTGCACTCCACGAAATGAAAAATGTGTGAAACATTCCACTGGGGATGTTTGGATCGGACCAATTTCGTAATTTTGTCTTGGAGATCAGCTGTTAGCATACGGGGATGCTGTTGACACAAAATAGCCAAAAGATCCTGAATCTGTGCAGTTTGCAACTGAACCGGCCAAACAGTGGAAAGAATCAAGCGAATCTGGGCTAAGATGCCGGACGAGCTGGCCGTAGTATTATTTGCGCTGTTTGCCGATCGGAAGGTCTTCCCAGTCAGTTGGACATACCTTACAGTTCGCTGCAAAGCATCAACGTTGTAGCCAAGCATTTCTGAACCTTGAACACCTCCTAGCAGGCTAGGCGGTGCGTAAAATGTGAGTTTCCAGAACAATTCCAATTCAGAGTTCCAGAATCCAACAGGGACAAGCAACGATGGATTGTCAACGTACCGGTGAAAGAACATGGAATTAGTTTTGCATTGTTGAAAGCAAGACGTGAAAATCGGGGCCCATTGGCTCCCCATGCTTGCGCCACGATGCTGTAAATAAGTAGACAATCCCCCTGTAAAATTTCTGTGCCACAACAAAAGCTGACAAATGAGAACGAGTTTCCAAGCCGAATGGATCTGTAAAGTTTCGTCTTTCCACGCCACTGGCCTCGCGTAGTGTTCGTTCAGTCTGGTAAATATGTGCCTGCAACATAGACTCAACAGTTTGAGCGTGCAACTCCATGTAACGGTGAACAGCAAATTGGACGGATTCAATGATACGAACATGTTCCACCTGATTGTAAAATCCAGCAATATTGGTTTGTTTAAATTCAAGATCAGTGTCGTCAACGGCTTGAAAACTTGAATGATCTCCTGCATGACCATCTGACTGCCCCGTACGGTCAACAAAGACGCGTAAACAATTTTCAATATGTCCTGCAAAATTGTGGAAAGAATATATCCCATCTGTTTTGGCCAGGCTTTATAATTCACAGTTGGTCGTGCCTTGGCAAATTGTCGGGATGGTTTAAGATGTATGCTGTGCTAAGGGGCAATGGAAAATCGAAAGCCCAAGGATACTTGGTGGTAAGCCAAGAAGGGACGTCATGTTCAATATTGATCAAAATAGTGCAAGGGCCGTTCCGTCAAAGGTGAAAAAAATTGACTTGTCTTGAAACTTTTTGCACACAAGTGAATGCCACTGACCTGGACAATGTGAAGTCAGAGAAGGAAAGCATTCAGTGGGAGAAGCAACAAAGGAGCGTGCCTTGGTTTGAGGCATGTATGCTGCCGTGAATAAGGCGAATAAGGATGATCGCCAATGTCCTGAGTTTGCCAACACTCACGAAGGAACACTTCCCAATATTGTATCAGATCACAGCGTAACTTCCAACCTTTCAGCCACCGTTGAAACTGTGTAGTGTTGTGATGAAGAACTGAGTCCGGGTGGGCGGAATTTCATCGTCCATATGTGCAGCTAAAATCACGTCTTTAGGAAAACACTCTGAAGCAAAAGCAGAAATGTGCAAAGTAGACCGTGACCGTGCTTGAATACGTTGTGGGAAAATATGACGCATGCAGCGTGGTTGATACTGCGGCGCCCGCATCCTGAGGGCATCTCCAAGATAGTACAACTACCTAGCCAAGGAAGGGCTTCTGATCGTCACAAAGGGCGCACGCACTTTGTGGAAAATAAGAGAATTGCAACGATGATGATGCGTAAATCCAAGCGACCAACGTCGTACCTGTGAGTCCATAGAATCATTGAGCACAAGCAATCTCAAGGGCACATTGGCACGTGGCGGCTCTGCGCGATAAAACTGAAAGACATATCGTACTTGGATTTGTGCTCGAGTACGAAAAGTTTCTGACATGTGATGGCCAAGTCACCAAAGCAGAAAAATCCACCGGTAATTGGCAGAACGTGAACGAAGAACGCGCGAGCAAAAGAATTTGTCACATGTGTCAGACCCAAAGGAACACAGGAAAGTATACAGAGTCTTTGTTTCAGTCAGTCGCTTTGTAACTATGCACTGCGCATTCTGCAGGTTTCGCTTCTGGTATCGTTTGACAAATCGCATGCCAACTGGAGATGCCTTTAGAGTTGCAGGTCCATAGGGTTGTCGACCGATCTTCCATTGTTTCAACAAAGGATTGATCCAAGGCCACTTGTACGGAGGTCGGTACGTGCGTTGGCAAGCAGTTTCCAACGCTAAAAGCTTGTCAGATTCCGTCTGGAAAATGTGGAAAGCAACAAAATGGTAATAATTGTTCTCAGCTGCCCAAGCCTGACGGGTAGGTTCAAAGTAAGCCAATTGATACTGCTTCAGCTGTCGAAATTTTGGAAGACGCCTCTGTTCTCTAAGAAACATAGTAGAATCTGTCGGTCCAATGTAAAAGGTTGAGTCAGCATAATGTAAACGCATACGCACGATGCAAGATTGGTTCCACCATTGCCAAAACAAAGTTGCAGGCAACTGACACTGACGCGAAATGGTCAAAAATTCTCCGTTTCCTCCAGGTGAATGGTTGAAGAAAGTATGCGAAGATGGTCCAAAAAACCCAAAATCCACATAAGCCTTGCCTGAATATTCCAAGGCAGTGCAGAAGTGTATTGAAGGGTGCAAATCATAAGTTGTAGACTAGCACTCCAAAGCTTGCGAAATGAGAAACACAACTTCGTTGATTCCGTAGTGTTCCTGAATTTAGTATGCAATTTTGGAACTTGCCCCCAAGTGTTGGGAGGGCTTACAGTGTCTGTGGTCCACCCAAAATGTCAGTTTCGAAGGAACCGAACGGCTGCTTAATACTTTCAAACTGTATTCGATCTTCGTGATAGTGCTAGGCAAACCCCAATCCGAGAGACTAGGTTCCAAATTGGGACGCTGGTCAGCTTCACATTGATGATACTCTTCCGTGATGGTCTTCAACATAGCCTCAATGTTCCCCTGTTCTGGCTTAGGAGCGGTGGACTTGATCCACTTGTCCCACTTGTCCAATTCGGTCATGGTGTGCTGGGGTGGGGTGTGAGTGGCCAACACTGGTGCATGTTGTTCCGCGTATGTATTGAGCTAACGGGGTCGTATCTACGACTGGGGCACTGGCCTTACGAGCTGCCTGCGCCTTCTGTTAACGGATTTCTTCAGCGCTAAGAGAAGGATGAAACATCTCAGGGAAAGTTTTGAAAAGCTGAACAGTCTGTTGCGCCAGTGCTTCAATCCCTGTGACTTTGGTTTTCCAATCCTGTGAATCACCGGTTTCTGAGGACATGTGTTGAATGAGTTTGTGAAAGTCAACATGATCTTTCTGACGGTAGACTTCGTGAAAAAGCATTGTGGAAAACACGGCCTCCGCGCGATTTCGGAACATTTCACATGCCACATAGCGTCCATTCGCTACCAAACCAAGAGCCCAGTTTGCAATACCGTTGGAAACAATGTCCACAAGCTTCACTTCACGGATAGGAATGCCAGAAGTACCATTCTCCCGTGAAAAATTGATGGACTCAACATGACCTGGGAAGTTCAAACCATACTCAGTCTTGGTGTCATAGTGAGTCAGGTATGGTTGCCATGATGTTGGTAAATCGGACACACGAACTATGGGCCGAGGCCGAACTGTCTAACGTGGGCTACCTGGGTATTCCTTAGAACTGCGGCGTCTGTGTTCACGGCCGGTTGGACTAGAACGTCGAAGGGTTGATCTTGGTCGCGAATCACGACGACGCAACGCGATCCCATTGAAATTACAAGGGCTTCAGAAGCGTTCCAAAAACCAAGCGGCGCTATGTTTGATCTGAAACTGAGAAACGAAGAAACAGCTGAGTTCATCAACAAAGTCTGAAATTGAGAAACGGAGAAACTGCTGAGTTTATCAGCGAAGCCTCAAAAGTCTCACTGAAACACAAACAGTGTATCAACAAAGTCACAAGAGTCTCAATGAAACACAAAGTCTCAAGAGTCTCAACGAAACACAAACTGTGCAACTATCCGCAAGCTGTACACTGCAAATGACAGCTACCAAAAGACTAGAGAGAGAACAGAAACAAAAGCAACATATCCGTTTGAGTATACATGAAAGGGCAGCAGCAATTTGTTTTCATGCAGGGAGGAAAGCATCAACGTAAAAATGGGTCCGGCCCGAGTTGAGGTCAGAGGCACGATACTGGCCAGGTGTGTAACTGGACGTACATGTGACTGTAGCCCCCATCGTTTGTCCCGTCCATGAACACTGTCGAAATAGTGTGTACATGCATGTTCTCCAATCACTCCACCAGAACTATTCGCAACATGAACTTGTCTAGACCTCGAAACGCCCAGGACACAAATAGGTCGATCGGAAGTATAGTTTGCATACCGTTGAGCCTTCTTCAATGCAGAAATCAAAGCAGAATGTGTGATGTCAGGGGTGGTCACTGTAATACCGCGACAAAAGAATGTCAACGCTGGGATCCATGATTGATCATTTGGATCAGTCGACGATGGGCAGAGGAAACCATGAAAAGCACTAGAAGCTGCTGACCAGACAGTGGAAGTGCGAGCATGACAAATGTATACTCCACAAAAGGCACAACTGGTTCTTGGGTGAACTCCACAGGAGGGGAGCAGCAACTGAATTTGTTGAGTGCTGGATCAATGACCAGATCAACGAGCGCGACAAAATTCCAAACATTTGAATGTAAAAGGAGAGCGGAAATCAACTTATCCAACGCTGCAAAATTCATGACATGTGTCTGAGCAAGAAAAAATGCAGGATGATGGCGCTGAAAATCTTGCATATGGTCGCGCATCAGTAGCTGTTTCAACCTGGAAACTGTAGTGATTGCGCGAAAGGGGGATGTTTTTGAAAGTACACAGGCGACGGCGTCCATTTGTCACCGTCAATGGTCAAAGCACCGATTTCAAACACAGTCTGAATACGATGAGGATCACAAGGTCAGTGAGGATACGTAACATGCATTGATATAAATACCGCCAATCGGATTGCTCAGATTTCCGCGCATCACACAAAAATGTCGAGGTGGTAGGAAGTGTCCAGATTGTGGTTTGGCAACAACTTCAAAAATCAAAGGAAAACGGCCAAGTCTTGTTGTGACTTTGGGTCGGAAGCCGGGATGTTTCCGTTGACAAGTAATGGTCAGTTCCTGTCCTTGATCATCTCGAAAACACTGGAGGAAAATTCCCTGTGTTGGTATTTGAGATGAGTTCGCATGATCTCGTAAGAAAATGGGTGACGGTTGATTTGATGTCAATGCAGAGCGATGACCGGTAAGCAAGGTGGAGGGTTGACTCGGTTGAGCATCCGCAATGCCAGCTAAGGGTGGCACCGAACGATTCTCTGCATCCTGCTGAACATTCGTACGATCTAAGGGCAGCACCCGCTGATGTTTTGATCATTGGTCGACAGGTTGATCCGATTGTGGAGCCGAAGGGCCAGAAGCGTCATTGGGACTCGATTCAACTAAGGGCCGAACTTGATGAGTGTTCCCATCTTGCTGACGATCAGATCGACCAACATCAGCTAAGGGCCGAGCTTGTCGTTCCGTCTCAACTTGTCTGTGATCGCGATTTTGTAAAGACTGTGACATCGAAAATGAAACATCCAAAAGAAAAGGACGTGCAGAATGCTGGAGCATCATCTGACAAAGTTGTTGACACTGAAGTGCCTGGGATTGTTGATTTTCAGCCTCAATCACCATACGCAGTAACATCTGAGCATCCTGAGGAATTGTATGATGGATCTTGTAAGTACCAAATCTCCTTGAAATTTCCAACCCAGTAGGAGAAATAGATGGTGTTGCTGTCAGAACTTGTCAACTAGCAAAAGTAACCCAACTTTGGAGGACTTCTGGATTTTCGATATGCAGCCGGAATATCCGCACCACCAGAAGATGACATGGCTCAAGCTACGGACATATGAAAAGCATCAAACAGGAGAACGAAAGATGAAGTTAAATGAAGTTAAACGAATCAAACAAGAAAAAACAATCCTGGGGATTCCGGCCAAGTGTAGACGTGCTGAACCTAGTAGGGATAAATCTCTCATCTTCTTCTTTATAGATTCCTGGCCATACGGCCTGCTGCTGTCTTGTGACTTTCTTCTGTTTTGTGACTTCTCCAACGCTGGGAGCTGATACATTCCGGCTTGAAGCCAACCCGTACAGATATCAAAACCTGTCAAAATTCCGAGGTATTGCGTGCCCCACTATACGCACACGGCACTCACAAGTCAGTGAGACTGTGCCCAAACACACTGATGAAAGTGTAAAAACTCGGGTTCTCGAACATTGAGGTAGCAGGCACATTGAGGGTTCCTTAATGAGACGGTTCAACCTGAGATGAGTCGAACATGGAATTGAAAACACTGATCGAGGTTCTTGGCTTAGCCCCATGCCATCACGACGGATGATTCACAGGTAACGCGCAATCTGCGTCCAGATTGCATATCACAGCAAACTTGGAGTGTCTTCGTTGAGTGGTGACTCCAAGAATGCCCACCACCCCCCTGCGAATCGTAACCAATGAAGGAACATGGTACAAAAACTCTGATTAGACCGCATGAATTCTAGCGGTTTACACACATACACGCACACACACAGAACTCTTTCACACAAAAATGTTTCTCAAATAACTCTCACACACATGTCTTACATGCGTAACTTTGTCACAGACACGCACAACTCCGTCACGCGGATCTTTTTCACACGCAACTTTGTCACGCACAACTCTCTCTCACACACACACAAAACATTGTCACACAACTTTGTCACACGCAACTCTCACACACAATTCTCTCACACACACAACTTTGTCACGCATATCTGTTTCACACATAACACTCTCACACACACACACACACACAACTCTTGCTTTTGTGTGGCACGCGTGGCACTTGTGGCGCTGGGCTGGCTCTAGTGGTGCTTTGTTGGCCGGGACGCCGCGGTGTTTTCTGGGGCAAGCGTGGCATGTGTTGCCGTTGCCTTCCTTTTTGTGTGGCACGCATGGCGCATCACAACAGACTTGCAACAGCCACAGCAACCAAGTCAACCCTACAATAGAGGATGCGTCGGGGCACGGTCCGAGCGCAGGCTGCCTTTGTCCTCATGTCTCGACCCTTCTTCATTTCTCGATTTTCACCACTTCTGTACTCTCTCCACCCTACTCTCGCCACTTCTTCTTTTCACGTCTCTTTGCTCTCTATTTATGTACGTCTTCACATTTTTTTTGATTTCTCTACTCTCTCCTCTTCTCTACACTCTCCACTTCTCTACTCTGTCCACGTCTTGATTCTCTTCACTTCTCTCTGTCTTCACTTCTCTACTCTCTTTTCTTGACTCTCTTCACTTCTCTGCTCTCTTCACTTCTCAGGTTTCCTTCCCTTCTCTGCCGCTTTTGAGTTTCTTTACTCTTCCCTTCCATGCTCTCTTCAGACGCCTACCTTTCAGACTTCCCCGCGTTTCATTTTCCCTGTATACCTTGCAGGTTTCCCTGCTCATCACTTTTCCGATTTCTTCAATTTCCGACTTGTCAGACTTCTCTATCCTTCGCTTTTCTACTTTCTTCGCTTCCCTGCTATCATTTGGTGTCTCGAAAGTGTCACTTGTAAACTTCCTCTGAAAAAGAATTGCACCAATACCGGGTCATCCCTGTTGGATGTTTTCGTGTTTTTCCCCACATCTTTGTGTGGGGTTGTTGTTTTTTGTTGTGTACCCGTCGCCCGTCCGCCCGCCTCCTCCCGCCTCCTCCCGCCTCCCGCCGGCTTACTCACACACAACTTACTCACACACAACTTACTCACACACAACTTACTCACACACAACTTACTCACACACAACTTACTCACACACAACTTAC
>BGPT01002313.1:15108-92759 GCA_003297045.1 Symbiodinium sp. clade C Y103 | reverse complement strand
GTTAATGTGGTGAATTGTTAATGTGGTGAAATGTTAATGTGGTGAATTGTTAATGTGGTGAATTGTTAATGTGGTGAAATGTTAATGTGGTGAAGTGTTAATGTGGTGAAATGTTAATGTGGTGAATTGTTAATGTGGTGAAATGTTAATGTGGTGGAGTGTTAATGTGGTGAAATGTTAATGTGGTGAATTGCTAATGTGGTGAATTGTTAATGTGGTGAATTGTGAATGTGGTGAATTGTTAATGTGGTGAATTGTTAATGTGGTGAATTGTTAATGTGGTGAAGTGTTAATGTGGTGAAATGTTAATGGTGAAGTGTTAATGTGGTGAATGATTACTGTGGTGAATCGCAGGTGCCCACTTGACACAATGATCTTTGGACTATGATTACTGTGAATCGCAGGTGCCCACTTGACACAATGATCTTTGGACTACTAGAATAAAAACCATCCGTAACTCGGAGTTTCTCTACGAAACTTCCTCTGATTATCTTTTTTGATATGTAGCCATTATAGGTGATCAGTCGAGTCACTCACCAACTTCAGTTAGATTGTCCCAGTGCCTTCAAAAGAGTTTCTCCCACGAACTGGGGAGATGTGTTAGTGCCTTGAGAATCAGTGCGCCTTTGTCTCAGGGCGAAAGAGATTGGCCGCGCACAACTGCTTCGGTGAGAAGCAGCCCTCTTGGCGCAATGTTTGGGTCATCTCCATCTACGAGCAGACTCAAGAGACTTGACTTGATCTGATTGTTGTTTTCGGCAAAGATGCCTCCAAACATGTCTGGCGTACATGGATCATCCAGCCATGATAGTAAGACCGGTGGAAGTCTGCAGGGTCTTCGCTGCTGTTTGGGTGTTGCTGCCGTTTCTGCTCCTGCTGAGGACAAGAAATTCGAGGTGAAAGATGCTCAGCAGCCATTTTCCAGCATCCTGGAGAATTTTGAGAAGCGCCTTCAGAAGCTTGGATTGTAGTTCCACGCCAGGGAACCCAAAAGCATTTGCAAAGGTCTGGTGTGGCCCTGGCCGATCTGGTTCTGGTGTTGCAACAGTTGCAATGTGTCCATTTTGGTACAAGTTATGCAAAGTGTAAAGACATCATAGATAGATACAAGTAGAGAAAGTACACACCAATATGATAGTTATATATAGTTGTATAGTAATTATTATTATTATTATTGTTATAGCCACTAGTGCACATGACATTTTGAATGGAATCATACCCAATCGCACAAACAATCATACACAAGTTTTTACGGAATCCTTAAAGAGAGTGGAGGGATTTTCTGTTGTGCCTTCGGGCGCCAGACCGGCTCTCTCGAACTTCACCCCGAAATCAAGCCAGCAAATTTGGAAACATGGTGTACACAATTGGGGTTGTTGCGATGCTTAGCAGCTAAGCAAAATTTATTCTCTATCGATCAGTCAATTCTCAAAGCCGCTACATTGATCTATGCTTTTATTTACTTACTATATTAGGTTTCCGAAAGGGATAGTTCTAACTCCAATGATGTTCTACTTGCCAGCAGGAAGTTGCAACCAGGGTCAACAGCGGTGCCCAGCCTTAAAGCAAACTACATAGCACATTTTCGGCCCGACGGGGCAACCACGCACTGGGACACATGAGCAGAACCTGCTGGGTGCTTTTACAATTCAGACACAGGGCTTTCCATGTTTCTTCCCGGTTTGCTCATGGATGGGGGTGTTTGTGACAGATTTTGGAGTTTAAGAGCTGACGTCTTGCCAATAGCATGATGCATCATGGAACTGTGTCCAAAAAAGATGGGTGGACAAGATACATGATTTCCCCCAACAAATAGTTTTGATTATAGATGATGAGAGCCCGAATGATAATTATTTAATGATACTGAACAAATAGATACCCTCTATCTATCCCCCAAGCTTCATTATCTGGTGAAATATCGGGTTTGCAGCCAACATGCTGAAGATTTCTCCGGATAGCGGAGGCTGCCATGTCTTGCAACCTGGCTGAGGAGGCAGGACAACCATGTCGCGGACTACGTGAAGAAGGGGCGGCTGAAGAACCAAGACATCCAGAAACATCTCTTGCTGAAAGTAATCGAGAGCAACCCCACAGATGCAGATGCGTACAACATCCTGGGCTGCTTGCTGAAAGACAACCAGTCAATCTCAGTGCAGCTGCAAGGTGCAACCAGAGAATTCGGCAGGAGAGATTTGTTCCTGGAAGCAATTCGGTGGCACCCCAACTGCGAAGAGGCCTACCATCACCTGGGCAAAGAGCTCCGGTTCTACGAGCAGATCTCAGTGCCATGGGGAGACGGTGCCCGAAGCTTCACCAAATGGCACCTCCTTGCAGCTGAGCGAAAAGTCCTTCGAGCTTTCCGCTGGCCATTGCTGCTGGCCTTGCTGCTTTTGGCTGTCCTGCTGCGACCTAGCTCTGTTCACCTGGGCTTTGCAAATCCCCAGCAGCTCTCCTCGCAGGCTCAGCGACCGGATGGGTTGGCAATGTACACTTTGGAGAAATGCAGTTGGAAAATAGGCTTGATGATGCTTGATGATGCTTGACTTTCTTGACCGAAACATGAAATCAGCAATCAAAGCGGATAATTTCCAAGGTGGACACTCTTTAACGTATCAAATAATCAATTTCACATAAACATCGGGATGTCACAAATTAGATATTGATGTTGCAAAAAATGCTTCTGGTATTCTTGGATGGATCTGCCTGCTGCGAGGACCACATGATCTTAGTGAATTCAGATTCAAGATTGTCCCCTGTCCATCCCATAGATGTAAACAAGGATGGGTTGCTTGAAAGAACGTGCAGCTATCCTTCAAGAACAAAACAGCAAAATATACTGACTATATCAGTATATATATATAATATATATATATATATATATACAGTGACACCAGCAAAAACAACAACAACAATGTTGGGAGAAACAGATTGTTTGGCACAGGCTTCTCAAATCTTGCCCCACAGAACGTTGCTGAGAAATCTCACATGCATGGAAAAAATGACCTTTGCCGGACATGTTTGATTGACTTCTTCGCTCTACCTTGAATCCAGACCCCATGTTTCTTTCCATGCCGGGACACACAGTCCCAGACTGATGTCATAGTTTGGCAGGTGGGCAGCTATCCCAGAGCAGAGATGGACGCACCTCAAGCTCGAGAGGCGCACCAAGACAGTCGCAGTCAATTCGACAAGTCAACCAACCTTAAGTGGTTAGTAGCTCATGAAATGCGATTGATGACATCTTGGTTTTTACCACCTGTCAGAGTTTCTCTTGATCACTTGCTGGAAGCCACACCCACGCCTTTCACTGGAACTCCAAGCAGTTTAAGAGGTGCTTCAGTGGAATAATAACACATTGCACCGCAGGATTTCCAACACATTGCTGCAGCGCTGAAGCTGAGAGACAATTTGCAGTGCGGGGCCCAGCACCGAACTATCGGAACACCTCGCAGCTGTTGATGCGTTTGGTTGCGGATCCATATGGAAACTTTGCAAGTCCAATTCATTGCCTTTCAAAGTTTAACAGTTAAAACTTGTTACCCAAAAGCGATATCTGGTGCTTTCAGGTAATGTTGCGTCCTGATTAGTAGGCCCCCCCCCAAACGAATGCTATACTCTCTTTAAAATTGGTTTCTTAAAAGCCAGTCCCCAGGAAAAAGACCATTCTTCAGTTTAGTAAGGAATTTAATTGGCGACAATTGAAACATAATTTAAACTTTTTGTTTCTGGTGAACTTCTAGTACTTGTGGTACTTGTAGTAGTACTTGTAGTACTTGTAGTCGTACTTCTATTACTTGTAGTGATTGGGATTCAACATGTTGATTGCGTAACCTTTTGCACCTCTCAAGTTTTTTAAGGTGTGGTACGAGTAAGAGGAAGAGAAAGAGAAACAGGAAGAGGAAAAGGAAGAGAAGGAAAGAGAAAGAAGAAAGAGAAAGGGGAAAAGGAAAAGGACGAGAGATAGAAAGAGAAGGAAGAAGAGAAAGAGGAACAGGAAGAGGAAGGGGAAGATGAAGAGGAAGAGAAAGAAGAGGAGAAAGAGAAAGAGGAAGAGGAAGAGGAAGAGGAAGAGGAAAAGAAAGAGGAAGAGGAAGAGGAAGAGGAAGAGAAAGAGGAACAGGAAGAGGAAGAGGAAGAGGAAGAGAAAGAGGAACAGGAAGAGGAAGGGGAAGGGGAAGAGGAAGAGAAATAATTAGGAAGGGAAAGAGAAAGACAGAGAAAGAAAGAGAAAGAAAGATAAAGAAAAAGAAATTGGATGCTTTTGAAAAGGCTTGAAGTTTGAAATTGGCATTTGCTTTCGGAAAAGGCTTGCCTTTCATCACTTGGCTCCAGGATCACCTCAGGAAAAGTCTGCTGCAATTGTGAACCCAGAAAACAAACGAAAGTGAACTGGACCCTCTCATGGCCCAGTGCCTTGAAAATTTGTGGAAAAGCTGTTCTTTAATAAGGGTTTAATAAGAGATCGGGTCCTTTTTAAAAGGCGGACCAACATGTTTTTATCTGAAAAAATGTTTTTTTAGAAAAACATCACACAAACAGACATTTTTTCCCCAAAAAAATGGTCTGAACAAAATTGGCATTCCAAAATTCCTTGCCACAATAGTGAACCAAGGAATCAATACATGGGTTCTTAATAATTTGGGAATTTCTAGCCACAATAGCGAACCTAGCTACAAATCAGGATGCAACATTACTCGTATTCCGTCCCAGCAAACATGGATGATTAAGCACTTGCCCATCATGTTCGGGGCCAAGGGCGCCTCAGCCACCAACCAAATGATCAAATCTGTGGAGTTTGCATGAGTTTGCCTTTGCCCAGGCAGGTTCGTCAGATTGTTTTAACATTTCAGTTCATCCCAGTTGGGTGAAAGCCAAAATTACTGCAAATGAAATTTGGACAAACCCCAGTTACACCTGGATCATCAACCACCGACTAACGGAACGCGCATCTGAGCCCTATGTGCAGCCACTTTGACTTAATCGAAAGGAACCTCTCAGCGGCAGGGTCTTTGCTATCTAAGGTCGAGAATTCGCAGCGGCGCAGGGCTAGCCGTGAATGGCGTTGACAATGTGAGCAACGCAAAGGAGGACTAATTGCCCAAAATTAAAATCGGTTGATTAATTGATGCGGTTCTTAAATGCTGTAGTGTGCATGCAAAATTGTGAGTGTAGCGTTTTTTGGGCCAGTTTTCACCCAAAGTGGAGCCTTTTGACTCTAGCTTTCTCAGTTTTTCAGATTCTTGAATATGTCCGTGCATCGCCGGTCACAGAGCAAGAACAAACATCATTGATGATAAAACCAATTTAAAGGAAAAAACACCCTCGTCCTCTTATTTGGATCAAAGGACGGACGTACATCTTGCAACGACTGTGCTGCGGAACACCCACAGTTCCTGGTTCACCAAAATTTGCAGAAGCTATGTAGGTTATTTATCACCGTTGAAGTTATGTAGGTTCGGCGGCATGTGCGAAAGACGCAGACGTCGAGACTATGTCTGGATCAAATTCTGTGTATGTGTGTGTGTGTGCTCTGCATACCACTAGTGGTAGGGTTGCAAAATGTTATGAAAGCATTTGCATGGATCCCTTCATCACTTTTCGACATGTGTGAAGAATCTCTGGGAAGTTATCTTGGGTTTTGAATACAAATGCCCGCAAATAAGTTTCCGCCAGACCTTTGCCGTACACTTCAAGTAAGTACCACCCTGGACTCCAAGTGCTATTTATTGATATGATTGATGTTCTCTGTATCGTTGCGCCACCAATTACCATACACGCTGCTGTGCAAAATAATGCGGTGTGTTAGCAGCATGTACAGTATGAATCGTATTATTATGTATTATTTTATCACTGCAATGATGCCTCGGTTTTTCATTGCGCCGCAAAGAATACCTGCTAGAGTTGATTCTAGGGCTATACTGCGAACACAGCAATTCTCCGCACAGTAATTCGCTTCAGGGCAACGTCCTTCTCTTTGCTACTAGAAAATGTTGCTCTGAATTGCAGACCCTGGCCAAGCATTCTTCAAACCAGCCAAACTTTGTGAGCAGGGGGAATGCCAGAGCAACCAACAAGACCTTGTTTTGGCCGCGTTTGACATTTGAATCCTCTGAGCGAGTTGCCGGCCCAGATTTTTGCAGGCAAGGCAGCCGCCAGGAGAGGCAAAAAGAAATTGAAGGAAGGAACTTGGACAGAAGGGAATCAATGCTAACGAAGCAAGAAAAGAAATGGAAAGGAACACAAAAGGAAATAGAAGAAAAGGAAAAAGGAAACGAACATGAAAGTATGAAAGCAGAGGAAAAATGGGAAGGAAAGCAAAACAAAATTAAGTAGAAAGGAACACCAGAGCAACACGAAATAAACAGGAAAGCAAAAGGACATGGAAAGGAAAACAACAAGAAGGACAAGAAAAGAACATTGTATATATGAAAAGCATACACATGGAATCTGAAAGTTCCAGTTTGTGTTGCCAGGGTGGGGTTGTTAGGGGTGGAACCTCCGTGTTTCCCCACGCTGTACGCCCCACACAAAGAGGTTCTGACGGCAGGTCTTAGAGGCAACGTTGGGTTGAAGGTTTGCAGATGCGGCGCCGTGTTTTGTTTGGACAGTGTCTCGTGCGAAAGCTCCTTCGGAGATTTTGCGTGCAAGTTCGCACAAAACGCGGGCCTATGTAATTCCATTGCTTTGTGTGGTAGCTGCAGGAGAGTCGCCACTTTGTTTGGCAGGCGCAAGATTTCGGACATTTTTTCATCCGCCTGGCAGACGCAAAATTCGCGCACATTGGTAAATGTTGGCAGGCGTGGGGCGAAATGAGAGGCGAGGAACCAGGTCATTTTGTGTGGGAGGATAGTATGCGGTGAACTTAGATGATGTTTTAAAAGGCTGAAAGTGAGACTGTCTTCATGCTTGGATCCGGTACCTGGTGATCAGGTGTGGCAGGTGCAGTACCGCGGATGCGTCAGGTCAGTTTTTCGTGGCACACGTGGTACTTTTTGAGACATATGTTCAAGTTTCATGTTTCGTCGCGTGCGCAGTCAGCATTCAGTCGCGCAACCCTGATGGCTCTCATTGTGGCGAAGTGCTCATTGTAGTTAACTCAGATTGATCCTGGTATAGAGATTGTAGTAAAGGAATAGTAAACTACAAGGGTTTTGGTGTAGAGATCCTCGTTCCTCACAGTCTTCTTGTGCATAGATTCCTTGAAACGGCCCCAGTACAGAGGAGTTCCTTGAAACGGATCCTTACCCAGAGGTCTTCGCTGCGAAGCCTTTGAGTTACTTGACAGGTTCCTTGTACAGAGCTCCTGCAAGTCCTGTGTTTAGAGATCTTGTGAGTTCCTTACAACAGATCCCTGTGTAGAAATTCTGGCGTTTCCTTTATGGATCTTTCTTTAGAGATCCTGTGAGTTTCCTGAGAAAGGGTTCTTGTACGGAGATCCCGTGGATTTCTTGAAGAAAGTTGCTTGAAAGCATCGATTTTGTGGGTTACTCTCGAAAGATTGATGGAAACATCCAACGAAGTTACTTCCCCACCCTTGCGGGAGTAATTTGTTTTGTCGGGTTGCAACGTGGCTGGTATATTAGGAAATATGAACTCTTATTGTGCTTAAATTACAGCTTTGCGGAATGGTCGGCGGATTTGAAGAGCAATACTTTGCGCCCTTATGTTGACCTTTTGTTGCGGAATAAAGATATAGTTGGAAGAAAAGAGAAAGAACGGCCTGTCCTTTTGGACATTTTTTCCAGACCCTGAGGACCATTAGGCCTTTTGAGTCGCTGTTCAGAAATCCATACTTGGGATGCTTTAGGTGAAACATGGTGAATAAACAGCTTTGGGCCACATTTTGGGTTTGGAATGCAATTCCCCAAAACCCATCCAAAGAAGCTGAGCGCACAGTTTTTGATTCAACCGCAGACCAAGATCAAATCTCTTAATCGGCAATTTGTTCTTTCCACAGGAACAGCAGGAGCGAACCAGTGCCGAGGCCTTGGTTCCATTGGTTCCAGAGCCGTGTTTCGCCAGATGTTGTTGTTGAAATTGCAGAATTAAGCCTTGATTGAGTCTGAGAATCAAATGTGGAAATGATCTAATATGATGTAATAAAAATAATCAGCATGCATACTCGTACTGTAGAAAAACACGTGTTTTCCATTGACTTGAAAAAGAACAACAATGCAATGGCAAATTCGAACCCGTTCCCGGAAGGCCAAAAAGGAGAGGGTCGGTCCTTTGTTGCGTAGCGGAAAAGCAAAACCACACACGACCAACGAAGAGAGAGCATCCATGTTGGAAGCAATCAGGCTTGACAATGGCTTTGCACGTGCATACAACAACCTGGGCACAACGCTGTCGGCCGACGAAGTGATCCAGGTGCAGCTGCATCATGGACCCAGGGATTTTACCCAGAAAGACTTGTTCTTGGAAGCAATCAGGCTTGACAATGGCAATACAGATGCATACTACAACTTGGGCATAACGCTGTCGGCCGACGAAGTGATCCAGGTGCAGCTGCATTATGGACCCAGGGATTTTACCAAGAAAGATTTGTACATGGAAGCAATCAGGCTTGACAATGGCAAGGCATGTGCATACAACAACCTTGGCAATCAGCTGTCGGCCGACGAAGTGATCCAGTTGCAGCTGCATCATGGACCCAGGGATTTTACCAAGAAAGATTTGTACTTAGAGTGCATCAGGCTGGACAACAGCGATGCACCTGCGTACAACAACCTGGGCACAACGCTGTCGGCCGACAAAGTGATCCAGGTGCAGCTGCATCATGGACCCAGGGATTTTACCCAGAAAGACTTGTTCTTGGAAGCAATCAGGCTTGACAATGGCACTACACGTGCATACAACAACCTGGGCATAACGCTGTCGGCCGACGAAGTGATCCAGGTGCAGCTGCATCATGGACCCAGGGATTTTACCCAGAAAGACTTGTTCTTGGAAGCAATCAGGCTTGACAANCCGACGAAGTGATCCAGGTGCAGCTGCATCATGGACCCAGGGATTTTACCCAGAAAGACTTGTTCTTGGAAGCAATCAGGCTTGACAATGGCTTTGCACGTGCATACAACAACCTGGGCACAACGCTGTCGGCCGACGAAGTGATCCAGGTGCAGCTGCATCATNGAAGCAATCAGGCTTGACAATGGCTTTGCACGTGCATACAACAACCTGGGCACAACGCTGTCGGCCGACGAAGTGATCCAGGTGCAGCTGCATCATGGATGCAGGGATTTTACCCAGAAAGATTTGTACATGGAAGCAATCAGGCTTGACAATGGCAATGCACGTGCATACAACAACCTGGGCACAACGCTGTCGGCCGACGAAGTGATCCAGGTGCAGCTGCATCATGGACCCAGGGATTTTACCCAGAAAGACTTNCCGACGAAGTGATCCAGGTGCAGCTGCATCATGGACCCAGGGATTTTACCCAGAAAGACTTGTTCTTGGAAGCAATCAGGCTTGACAATGGCTTTGCACTTGCATACAACAACCTGGGCACAACGCTGTCGGCCGACGAAGTGATCCAGGTGCAGCTGCATCATGGACCCAGGGATTTTACCAAGAAAGATTTGTACATGGAAGCAATCAGGCTTGACAATGGCAATGCACGTGCATACAACAACCTGGGCAATCAGCTGTCGGCCGACGAAGTGATCCAGTTGCAGCTGCATCATGGACCCAGGGATTTTACCAAGAAAGATTTGTACTTGGAAGCAATCAGGCTTGACAATGGCTATACCCATGCATACTACAACCTGGGCACAACGCTGTCGGCCGACGAAGTGATCCAGGTGCAGCTGCATCATGGACCCAGGGATTTTACGAAACGTGAACTTCGTAGGATGGCTTGAGCTGTGAATGTCTTCCCTGGGGAAGAATGATCAAGGAACCATGACCCTTTCACATCGCAGGGCCAATACTCTACCAGTTGAAACTGCGCATCTTGCTCTTGTCTGTTGCTGCAGCGCAGCTGACCCTGTTGGTTCATGCTTCAACATGTGCAGCAAACCCGACTGGGACGTACTCATTGGATTTGTGCTGGATCTTGTTTTCGCTTTTCTTGGTAGTGTCCCAATTCTTTCCTGCTTGGCTATTTAAGATATAAAAAATATCTAAGATTCTCCATCCGGTCCATTGACAAGGATGTAATGATCACGATTGTGCTGTATTTCTTGGGATGGGTTCAATCATTCAAAAGTAAGGCAGATCCAACCATCGTTTCAAACTTCAGGAAAGTATCAAGCAATGTCAGCAGGATGGCACTGGAAAATCCGCGCTCCTTGGCAAAGGGCCGATGTTGACTGACTGGCGAGGTGGCAGTCGGAAGCGCTGGAAAGGCGCAGTGTTCATGCATCCCCTATGATGATATCATTCTTTCAGATTGGTGTATAAATGTTATATTATATATACATACACTCCCTGGTGTGAGGTTCGTTGGCAACCAGAGTGTTCCTTAACCATTATGACAATCTCAAGCCACCTCTCCACAAATGGGGTTGACAGAGGGAACCGCACGAAAGCGTCCTTAGTTCGGCTTACATTGGGATCTTCCCATGTGATACCCAGTTTTGCCAAGTCTTGGGCTTTTGAGTCTGGAACGGCTTGTCATGTGTGCACTGTACTTCTGATTGTTCAATATCCGAATTCGGTCTTGTGACACCAGTTCGATTTCATTCGCAAAAGAATCTTAAAGCTCGATACTGGTTTATCCCACCCATTGAAATGATAGCTTATCTTGCATGTGCTGGAAAATTGGCCCCAGGTATCAGCCGCCGCAGATTGCGCATGTGAAGGAGCCGCTGGGATGCTGGTGCAGTCAATTTGCAGTGGATTTTTTCAAGCAGAATTCAACATTTCCTTTCCAAGTGCTTCACCTTTGTCATTCGGATTCATTAGGCATGTGTTGTATGTGTGTTCATCATGAAAAACAGCAGGTTTTTATTTGTTTTTAGCGGGGCATGGTGAAGAGGACTACAGCTCCGATGATTATTTGAAGAACTTCAAGAAGATCGGAAGTTTGACCGACTCGGGCAACGAGGTGCACCTCAGCAGCTGCGCCATCAGCAGCGAGTTGTGTTTTTTTTCTTGTTCGCCAGGCGCGGATCACGGCGCCTTTGAAGTTGAATCTGAGTTTGAACTTGTGGCCTGGCTCAATACTTGGGTGGATGGGGGGAGGATTCTCTGATGCTTCAGGACAAGGATTCGCGGATTTTATCTTTGGTGAGAATGGAGAAGTTGAGTTGGCCTAACATAACTAGTATAGACGCTGTGGACCAAACAACATGTTTTCGACAATACTTTAAAGTTGTGGCCTGCCATATCTGACTGGGGAATTCGATTATGTTTGCTGATTCTTTCCATCCCTGCCAGGTTGTATCCCAACAAGAGATGATTCCTTATCACTTTCCAACCTGTGGGGATGGGGTATGAAGGGGGACGATGATATGCCACCATCCTCCAAATTGGTGGTCTCCACAAAACTGGAACCCCTGTTGACCACCTTGTTTTGATGACAAGTTCGGAATCTCGAGTTTTAGCAGGTCAGGATGACTCTGCAGGCATCGGTTTCAAGTGGCTTATAATGGTTCATACATCATCAGTGTTTGATGTTTAGTTTTGTCTTGTTGTGCTGATATCTTTCGGCGGCCTCGGTTTTTTCTCTTGACTGTTGGCGTTGGTGAGGCAGAATATCACCTTTAAACCCTTGAACTTGAAGCCCTTCACGCCATCCTTCGACGATGAATGGGACGAGGAAGACGATTTCTGGGGCGCGTTCGGGGACCCAAGGCGGCCATGTGAAGCCTGTGGTGAATTTTACCATCACCAAGATCAAAGCCGTACTGAGATAAGAGAGGTATGGATGATCATGCATTTACTATAATGATGTAATCAATGATACCATGTTAATCCATATATCAATATCCAATTATATCGTCCAAGATTGGATTGCACCGGCGTTCAATGCGACATGACTCCACTGATAAGTTGCACTGAGTGGTGCAATTGGCTGCTCTGACTCTCTGCAATTGGATTCACGCGGAATCTCATTCGGAAGCTGACGGAAGCTGGTAAATATGTCTCTCAATAATTTGGGAATCCTGAAACTGCAGATGGTTTCCACTAAATAGAAAGTGGAAAAACGTGATACAGTAACTGATGGATATTGTCCTTGAAGGATTTCAGAACTGTTAGCATGATTCCCTTCCCAAGCACAAATCACATTGGATTCATGTCCCATGCCTCTGGTAATCAAGCATAGCAGCATAGTGTCCCCATGATATTCCAATGATTTCCCCATGAAATATGATTCCAATATTATTATTCCCATTATATTCCTATTTCAATATAATTCATACTATTCCATGGAATAATAATGCACCATGGGAAAAATAATGGGAATAATAACGTGATGGGAATTATATTCCATTATCATTAATTATTCCAATATAATTTCCTACCATGAAATGTTCCATTTCGATCTTGGCATCACTTGTGATGGATGGTGGAGATGATCACCTTTCCTCACAGACCCCCTGGTAGGTCCAGATCCAAGGACGGCGCTGAAATTTATTTGCTGGCGAGTTGTTCATTTTTGGAACAGGGAGTAACCATTGTTTAAAAAGCGCGTATTCACCATGAAACTTAGTTTAAATTTTCTGAAAGTTTACAAATTCTTCAATATTTTTCATGTCGAAGCCTGAAAAGGCAATTGACCCCAGTGGAATTCTGCATCTCTCGTTTTGATTTGCCGCAAGGTTCCTGCATGATATTCACAAAAAGTGGATATGTTTGCCTACTATACTTCATTGGTTTTTGTAAGCTTTACCCTCTGGTAAACTAACATAGCTATTGAAAATGGCCATCTATGGTGGATTTTCCCATACAAAATGCGATTTTCCATAGTTTTGTTAGTTTACCAGAGGGTAACAAACGCAGAATTGCGACGCAGAGTGAGACTTAAACAGAACTTCGACAGACGGTCAGAACCGGATCTCATGAGGTGACATGCGGTGAAGTGACATCGACATCTCGTGGAAACTTCCAACAACAAGAAAGGTAACATCATCCCATGTCGAAAGCACTGTTTTTGAACATGTATAACACTCTAAATCTACGAGTCTTTAAAAAAAAATCAGGAGGTGTCATCCACCATTTTTTCACGGTTCATTCGTTTTTCCACCGTTTTTCTATCGTTCTTCAAGCCCAAAAGGCCACATGAAAACCTCCGCAAGGACGGGCCGAACAAGATCCTCTCTTGGCCAGATTGCGTGAGGCGATGACCCAATTTTTCGGAAAATCAGCTATTGATCGGAACATAAAATAACATGGGTAGAATATATAGAAAGATCAGGTAGTTGAGCGATGTTGAGCGCTTTTATTTCATGGTATGAATATGTGTAGGATTGTGTAGGAATGGCTGAATGGCAGGATAATTTCGTTTCAAGAGCAGCTTGTTGGCTTTTTGAAACGCCAGATGAATGGTTAGGAAGAATGAATTGAGGGGTTGGGACTTTTACTGCGCGCTGTTAGAGTTTCTTGACTTTGGGCGGGGGTTAGGATTGTGAGAGATGGGAAGCGTGTGTACAACAATCCATGTTTTTCGGACAGTTGGTTTGCTTCAAGCAAATCCAATGATTTTGATGGTTGAAAACCATAGGGTTCTAATGTTGAGTCACCAGAGGGCAAATGGTTGGTGACTGATATACCAACATCTCCCGGAACGGATGGGATTGTCTGGTTCTATACCACTGGATATTGCTGTTTTCCATAATTCTTTGGACAAATCCTATATATACCCCACATGCTCCATGCATTTATCAAATATTTATCAACATGTCATCACTTTTCCCCTCCAAATTATTCAATTTTTGGTAGGATGTTGATGCGGTTTCTAGTAAATACAGCAGAATTCCCCAAGTTTTGATGGATTTCATTGGGCAAATTCACCAATTCCCATGGCTTCCCATGTCTTCAAAAATGGCCCTGGCGTCTCCGTTGCAGGCGCAACGTGGTGGTGAACGGATTCGACCTGGGTGAAGCGCTGATGGAGGACGATTCGGGACGATTCGTTCGTCAGTTGATGTTGGGGTTGTAACATGTTTTACCCTCTGGTGTCAACGTGGCTGGAAAATCCACCATTGATAGATGAATTTCCCAGCTATAAACCTGCATTTATGGAGGATTCTTCCTCTGTAAATGGAGGTTTCAATGGGAAAATTATCTATAAATGGTGGATTTTCCAGCCAGCCACGTTTGATTACCGGAGGGTAACTGATAAGTGGAAGTGTCCTAAAACGGGGGTATCCCAAGTCACCATGGGTTAAGCGTGAAACGATTCGTCATGGTCATCCATGACTTGTGGATGACTTGGGGTACTGTACATGACTTAGGAAACCTCCAAATTATGGTTGGGACACTGATATACTATTTTAAATGATGATGTTGATGACTGTCTGTTGATTAACCACACAAATTATGGGGATACATAGTTGGGATATACCTGATAAATAATGATTGGCTGATGATAATTATAAGGGATTGTACTGGCTCCATATACTGGGGATTATCACAGCTTTATCAAATTTCTGAAGTCTGTTGGTTATCAATTTATCAACGTGTTTCAATTTGTTTCTTTGACTGAGATGATACTCCTGAGCAGCCGCATTCTCAGGCTTGAAATTAGAAAAATGTCGGAAGACACAGATTTGCAGTGTGTGCATTGCGATAGCAATAAGCCCATAGATGGTCTTCCAGGATGACATAGTGGTGTTATTCAGAAACTAGTCATCTATTGATTTGATGGACCTAGACGCGACCTAGAGGTCCGGTGAGACCAAGGTAGCGAAGTCATGCCCAATGTACACAAGTAATCAAGGATGGGAGGATCTTCTTCGATTTCTGGACGATTCGCCTATTGAACAAGTAGAATTTCCAGTTCCATGTGTCTTTGTGATTATACAGCATTTTGCTTTGTCAAAATCATAGCCCTATTTGCAATTTTTGCAGATAATAAGTTGAGCATAAACCAAGTGGTAAATATGGTGAATGATTCCAATTGTTATGCCTCCAAATATTGTGATTATACCCCCCCAATCATTCTCACATATTCCTAGCATATATCGGTGTGTTTGAACATGGGACCACTAAAAATTGCCAGGAAAACATCGGGATAGTCATGAAAAAATCCCATCAAAGAGGGAGAGGTGCCTTGTTTTCTCCAATCTCTCCGTGAAAATCGCAGGACCTGAGACCCTTCGGAGCCAAGGACGCCCGGAATATCCATTTGGTCCTGGTGGGAGATATCCCATTATTTAATGGATTGATTGAGGTATCGTTCTGGAATCTTGATGAACGTTGGGATAATCAATCCATCAAGTTTGGATGTTGCAGCATCAAAATTCTCTTGGATTTGAATTCTGCCATGCCGTCCAACCAATGGCGAGGTCTAGAAAAACACTCCCGTCCTGGAAATCACAACAACTCCAAAAGGCGACCTCAAGGTGAATAGATGGCCCAAGATACACCAAGCATGGAACTGGTGCCAGCAATCCTACGTCCAAAATTTGGGGAAAACATATTCAATTAGGTATTTGTCAAGTCACCAACTCACCCAACATGTTGCGATGAAATTCTACTTCAGAATTTCCTCGCCATCGAAGGTTTGTATCCTCATGTTTTGTTAATTTTGATTGGTCATATCAAATTATCCATTCTACCCTGGATACTGTTTAGCAACACCCAAAAATACTGTTTAACAACACCCAAATTTGTTGCTTAAAATATATATTCCTTTTTAATCTTTTTTACCCTTTTGCTGGTTAAATTAAGAAAACCACACATTTTGGTGGGTTAAAGATACTCTTGGGGAACTTCGAATGAGACGTTTCCCCATCACAGGAGGGCTGTTGGCAGGAGAATTGTGTCCTGGTAGCATGGGAACGTCGATTGACCATCAAAACGGGTTTGTTTGAAAATGGTGCATACCCAAATTGAGGGGATGACTTTTTCCATTGAAACAAACAACAAACAAGCTCCTGTGCCCCAGTTGTTTTACATGTTGGCAACTCATTGCCATACAACAATTCCATTCATTGCCATGTTTTGAAGGCAAAAGAAAACCTTCCAATCTCCCCTCTGAGCAAAGAATCCGTTTGTGACTTTCATTATTGGGAAATCTATCAAAAACCGCAGTGTTTCTTTTTGGGTGGAAGATACTGTTGGGTTTTTGTGAGAAAAAAGTGGCATCTCACACTAGCTCTCAGTTTTTAGGCATCATTTTCCTCCATTATTTGATAGCCATAGCATAGGGGCCACTCGCATCCCCCATTTTTGAACTTAATCTTCCGTCGTTGCGGCGGGCGACCCGGCCCAGCTGTTCGCAGGAGCAGGGGTTGTCTCGAAAAACTGGAACCCCGTTCCATCCCAGCGTTTAGAGTGTCACGTTCCACAACAAAAAAGAACTCCGCATCTCCTGGATTTGCTCATGAATTTTCAGTTTCCATAGATTAATGCATGGCCTAATCCACGATTTCATAGGAACATGTTCTGACATTTTTTGCAGTTGTTGGGTGGCCCCGAAAAAGCCTTGTGGGTCCAAGAAAGATAAAAATGGCTGCAGAATCGTCGACAGATTCAGGTAGCCACACGGACAAGTTCAACTGCGAGAGCATGGATCACTGCTCAACCGCCTGTAGCCAGGCCGGGGCCTGTTGGATCTAGGGATATCTTTCAGAATTTAGCATAATTATAGCCATGGTTTATCCATGATGACTAAGCCACGAAATGTCAAAGATATGGAAATTAAATGATATTTATCATTGAACCCTGGGGGATCGGTTTGAAAAGACATGGGAGAACCATGGAGAAATCATCGCATGCTGATCAGGGGGAAACCAATGGTGAAAGATTCATCTGACATTGGTGATTCATTGATTCGCTGTGGTCAAGATTTCTGAAGAGACCAGCACTGATTTGGCTGTCTTGGATGGCTTTTGTAGTCAGACAACTGCGAGAAATCAGCAGGAAAGCGATGGGAAGTTGACTTATCAGGGGATACAACCAAAGAATTTCACAGATAGAACCATCTGCCATTGGTTTTGTCATGTTTTGTCCGAGACTGTGGATGGTTTTGATTGTCCATTGCGATGATTCGCAACCCGCGTCTCAACACGTTTTGAGTCGACCGTTTTGGTCTACCTGGCCTGGAGAAGCCATTTGGCCCAGATGTAGCTCTCTGCCATATTCTTGTGATCCAGTCATAGATGTCGATGGTGAGAGCACGATCATTCTCCAGCAGCGATGATCTCAACATCTCGCCACTGCGGGTCAGAGGGCAAGGTGTTTCCGCAGTAGCCGTGGAGTGTATTTGCTGCTGGGCACAACGACCTCCAACCTCAGGGGAATGAAGTCCGTATTTGTGACGACTAAGTGGATACAAAAAGGATGTGTGGAATGTGGACTGCCGGAAACCCTTCCCAATTCATATTGGTTATCAATCAAACCCTTTAATCATCTAAAATCATCTTCAATCCTTTAAATTTGGTTCGCAAACGGGTTCTACCTGGTTTTACCCGGGAGAGATTTCGAAATCGACCAATTTGAGTCATTCATGGCCTCAGCTGGCGCAGCCCCAGGCAAAGGTGGAGAGGTGGAATTGCCCGCTGGCCGGTTTGTAGGCAAGTTTTACAAGGCTTGCAGCGCTGTAATTGGCGGTGATGATTAACAGGATAGCGATGTTGTTCAGCCTGGCAGCTCTGTACACATTCTTTGCCAGTACCCATTTACTTTTGGGAGCCCACAAAGTAGACAGAAGGCTTTTTTGCAGGACATTCTAGATTATTTGCTGATAATTTCTGGGTTTGCAACTTTTCTAATTATCATATATCTGTCCATTTCCAGAATTTGTTGCAAGGAAATTTCCAGGAAACGACTATTTGAACGGGTAAAAAAACATGGTTTCCTGTAGATGTTCCCTTATGTCAATCCCTTAACATTTGTTTGTCGCACAAAAAACCCGATGGACCGTAGCTGGCTACTCAACTCGCAGGTGCCGGTTCGCGGACGCGAGGAACCACCAGCTTCTGCGTCTCATGAGTTCAGAATGCTGGAAGCAGTCAAGGGATGCCCCCATGTTCCTTGGATGATCAAAATTGAAGGCTCAAAATTGCAGTTTTTGGCAGTTCCTACAATTGACTATCGAATTAATTTGGGTGTCTCCAATTTTGAGCCATACCCAGATGTTTTGGCAATTTTAGATATTTCCCAAGGTGGTGTACCCATCCCAAAATCCACCAGAAATGGGTATGCAAAACTGGGATATGGGCCCTCAACATACATGGCCAAATAGGGAACAGGATGATCAACATGTTTTTTTTCAGGAGGAATCGCTTATTGGACAAACCCTTAAGCTCTTAGAGAATCCTTTTTGTTCTGGAAGATGTCGTTTTTTATTTGGTGTTTGTTAATTTTAGTCTTAGTAACTCCTTGAGGTAGTGCAAACCTTGGGCCTCTTCCATTTACCCATCCACAACTGCCTCAAGCACTTCTTAGACGTTGAGGGTCACGTTCCCGGTGCAGTGCTCCCTTGGGCTTCGACCGATTCGACCAATTCGGGATCACGGCAGATGCCAACGCAGCGCCTATGTGCTCTGTTCATGGAGAAGTGTGACTATTCTTTGCAGGACTTGGATTGGAATATGATGGGGATAGTGTTGCGATGGTTGGAATGATCTTCAATGCCTGCTCCTCGAACTTTTCTAGATGGACGGTGTAGAAAGCAACACAAAATAGCTATCAACTAATCTCAACTAATATCAACTGATATCAACTAGTATCAACTACCTTTTCGAATTCCAACACCTTTCTGGTTCTTCCAGTTCTGTGTTTTCCGTGCCCTGGTGCCTGGCACCTGATCAGGACTTTGCGTTCTTTCGATACACCGAGTCGGAAGCCGCTTTTGTTTGTCGCTCTGTGCTTGGTGCACTGTCCTATCTCCATGCTCGTGGGATTGTGCACCGAGATGTCAAGCCAGCCAACATCCTGGTGGGAAATGCTGGTGACAAGGTCTTGTTAGGAGTCAGTTCCGAAAACGGCAGTCTGATGTAGATCAATTCCACACCAGATCTTGGTCTGTTTGTACCAGCAATTTCCATTTTAGTGGTCTTGAAGTGACTGCATCAGAGTAAGTTGTCAAAGAATGCACCCCTTTTTTCCCACATCCCGTGACCTCATCACACGTCGCAGTCACCTCTCGCAGGAGACTTTGGATTGGCCGCGTTCCTCGAGACCAAAACGGTGTCCAGGAATGGCTGTGGGACCCATGGGTTCCTGGCCCCGGAATGCTTGGAGAAGAATGAGTTCTGCGAAGAATCGGACTTGTCGCTTGGCTGCACGAAGTTGCAACTTTGAAGGGGCCGTTTCTTTTAATGAAAGCACACAAAAAGACCTCAAGCTGAATTCCGGACATATCTGGATAGCTGTTAGTTTTTGATCCTGTGTACATATTGGCTCATATTGGTTCTTTTCTTATATTATGAGTTGGTTCTGCAACGACAGTTTGCCACCGTCAGAGACACAACAAACCATCCCATATACCCCCATCAGAAACACTCACCTTGGACATCCGACCGGACATAGCATCTTCACACTAGCATCATTTGGTTGTGTTTTTGTGTGTGAGATTGTGGCCACTGGCAACCTGCTTCAAGGCAATGTCTGATACTTACCCATCTAAGCAAAGCACTATTATTATTATCATGACTCATGACTCATGACCCACTATCGGAATCCCGTTCTCAGCAAACCAGCTTGAAGGGATGACAGGAACACTTTTCAGCTGCTCAACTGGAGGTTTTTCATGATGGATGATCTTTTTGTTCAGGGATAAGGAGTCAACACTTCTCTATAGATGCTACTGTCCTATATCAACTTGGATGGTTCATACTTCTCACATCTTCTCACCCAATTGGCACAACCACTTCATGAGGTTTGCGCTTGGGGCGGTGTTGTACCAGTTACTCTTCCGGACCTTCGCCTTTGTGAAAGAGACGAAGATCCAAAGCGACATCGCCACGCGCTTGGGAGATCTACCCTTGATCCCCTGTGGACGACCCGCAGGTGGGAGCGGGTGAAGTGTTCATCGAATTTTGGAATGACAAATTGAAACTGAGATACCCCATGATACCCCAAAAAACTGAGCGAAAGATGATTTGCTTCAAGAGTGCTTGCTCACTTCGCGTGTTGATTCGGCAAGGATCAGCAGGGGGGTGTTGGATCAACAGGTGTTAGATTGCAGCTCGCAGCATTAAATAGCCTCTTAAGATACAACAGCCATCAGGCTTCCGGCGCCAGGCTTAGGCAGCTTTGGAAGATGGGCAAATTGTAATGGCCTGACATTTGCTGAAATCCCGAGATTAGTCACTAGTCATGGCTACGCTTTCAGTAGAGGGATTTAGATTAAGTCATTTTGTTTTTGAATCACATCATGATAATCCTTGGAAATTAATGATAAATGAAGATGGGGTATTGCAATTTCCAGGGATTCTCATTCATTCAAAAAAGACATGACAAATCCCTATGTTCAGAGTGACTAACCCATATTTTGGGCTTTGACGTTGTCCTTTGCAACCATAGACCGAGTCTTTGGCGACTGAATCCATCAAGTCAGTGCCTATTAGCACCCGAGACATCTTCTAGTGCATGGGGTTCGCAACTTGAGTTTCTCCCTCAAATCTGGTGGGATGTCATCAAACTTAAACTGTTGGGAAGATAATGGAACACGTCCCAAATTTTCTGGTTTCTCAAATCTTTTCTCAATTCTCCAGCATGGCCTGTGTTCAAGTTATCCACATTTTTGGACCCAAACGACCCAAACCTATGATTTATCATCATTTTCCCCCTTAAGAAGTGGCACAATCAATTGAGGTACAGTGTTACAAAGTGTTGCAGTCTCCCCCATTCTTCAACCCACAGCGTATTTCTATCACCAAGTTGCGCCCTTTTTTCGAAGATCACAAACCGCTTGAGGGAAATCTGATGAGTCGTGCCACTTGATTCGCTGGCTTCTGCAGAGAAATGCCTCGGACCGTCCCTCTGCGGCAGATGCTTTGAAACACCACTGGTTTGAAGCGGTCGTTCCTTGGATGCGGCGCTGGGTGGAGATGTTGAGTGGAAATGCATAGAAGATCCTTCCTGATCCTGAACATATATAGTATACAGTATATATGTATATATTACATATATATATATATATGTAGCTGATTAGTGCAACCATGTGCAGCCTGAATTTTCATTGTTGTTGGACTCAACATGACTATCTTCGCACAGCCAACGATGACTTGTCTCAAAGCCATGGCTCCAGGTAACGGACCAGGATTCTCCAGGATCGGATGTGGGTCGCCAAAAAATGGAGAGTCAATACATGTCAATACCAAACATAGAAAAACACAGTGATGTTCTGGTCTTCAATTTTGACCCACATCCAAATGGTTTCAAAGTGATTCTCCCTGCATTTCTTCCCACTTCATCCAAATCCAATCCAAGGAGAATCCTCAGGAGACGTTGAAAACTTTCGTCAGTGAGCAGCGTTGGCGGAATGACGACGACGACGATGACGACGACGACTGGCCGGTGGTTCGTCGGGCGGCCATGCGATACTCGGAGCAAGACGAAGCGGAGAAGGCGAGGCCTTTGGATTCAAAAGCATGGCGAGTTAAGGAGGTTTCCGTTTTGTCATCAGGATAAAACCCCCAGCCGTCATGACATTGAATGACCATTTTAGTATTGAAACTCATTTAATGTTTTGGGTGTACCCCCAGGAAATTTCCAATAAATGCTAACTATGTAAATTTATGTAAATCCCAGTTTGTATAGGGTGGAGAGGATGTAATGTCTGATATTGTAAGATATAATACAAAGAAGATGGATTTCACAGTACTTGGTTAGATTGCCGGTGGGTAGGTTGAAACTTGAGCATGAAACAGAGAGAAGTAACAATATAGAAATCGTGAATGTGAATATTGATATTCTTTGATGTAGCCATATATGAATGGAAAGCTATGATATATTGTAAATGTATTGACAAAATAATGACAATACTGGCAGTTGAGAACTCATCCAATAACTATGACAGTGATGTCGACCACAAGCTTTCTATGTTGTTCTCATTGTGCCGCTCTTGGAATTTGACTGAATCCAGGAGATACTGTCCTTGACAGATAATTGCTGTGGTTCTTTGTAGTCATGCCTATCCCCCAATCAATATTACTATCAACCACTATATATCAAGGTAAACTAACAGTTTGCTACTGAAAATGGACCATAGAAATAGTGGATTCCCCCATTAAAAAAAGTGATTTCCATAGTTATGTTAACGTTTACCAGAGGCTACATCAATGTTCATTCTGCTTTGTCCAAAAATAATCTGCCCCAACATCCAGTGGCTCAGACTCGCCAAGCATCCCCAAGCAGTTCCTCGACTTGGGGGCCATATTGACCATGTCCCCCTGAAATGGATTCTTGAAGACTGAAAACCACTAAATTCTTCGCTGAATCATCCATTTATCCGGTTTTTCATGTTGACCCCTGATATGTATTGGTTGAACCTCAACGAGTCAAAGAGCTGCAAACTGAAGTTGGTAATACCGTAGTTAGTAGTTGGGTGTATACTGTGAAATACCTCAACTATGTTTGGGACCCAGAATCCAGTTCTTGACGCATATATACAATATTCAATATTCATCAATCATTGTCGGTATTGTTCTCAGTATTGATCGCTGTTATTCTGATTATTACTAAATTGATTGTTGTGATTATTACATGATTATAGTTACCAATGAGATTATGATTTCTTGTTTGACTCTATTAGTATTGTCTCAGTAAACTTGCCAACCCATAACCCCAGACTATTGCAAATACGGGGATTTAACCAATCAATCTATTTTTCTGTTGTTGGCACATACTTAGTAGCTGTTTACTGGGGTTTCCGACTGATTAAGAAGGCGCTGCTGGGATTTAAACAGTCAATTCATCAACGGAATAACCAAGCAACCAGATCCCCTATCAATCAATACTGCTTGTTTGATTGATAATTCTATAAGACGCAATAATAATTTAGTTTAACAAATCAGCGAAATCATCAAAGGATCAAATAGATTCTCATTATTATAAAATTGACCCATCTAATAGCAACAAATCGTCTGACCATTTTTTTTTCATCATCAAATGGAGGTTCCCTAAGTCATTGTGGCCCAAATCTTCCGCCATGGATGACCATGACTCTGTTTTGAAACCTATGGTGCCCCTATGGTGACTTGAGGATCTTGGGGACATTGGCTTAAGAAAATTCTACGGATGGTCCTGCCATGGCCAGGTCGATAGCACACGCCCGAGACGCCGTTGGTTCGGGTCGATAGGCACCGTTTCTGTAGGATTGCGACGCGTTCGACAGTCCTTGCAACGGCTGTTGGACAGGAAGAAACTGAGATTATGCCCAAACAAAAAGCAAACTCCGGATGGACAATTTTTCACCCAAAATGAAGATCTAACCATGAAAAGTAAGGATCTAATCAACCAGGGATCGGGTTTGTCCAAACATGTGAGGTTTGTGTTGAAGTTATGGCCATGGTCACATGAGGTTGAGAGCATCTGTTTTTTGGATGTTGACAAACCCCACATGCTCCATTGTGATGGCCTATATTTACAAAAATCCTCCAAAATGAGCCAGTTTGTAGGTAATATATACAATACAGAGAGCAAGTGGGTATGTGATTTCAATATATATTTTCATGGGTTCCCATTGGTTAGTCAACAGGAATGCGTTGGGATCTTTATTCCCCAAAAAGAACTAATACTAAATTGGTTTTGGTCCCCAGCATATACTGATGTAAGCATTCATTTTGGCAACGATCCCCAGTGATTGGTTAAATCACGCTCAAACAAAGATAACTATGGAACATGGCCTTGTTTTTGATGATTTACCCATTAAACATGGTGGTTTCCATAGCTATCTTAGTTCACCAGAGGATAACAACTTGGCTTTGCCGTCCCATTTGTTGCTTGCAACGGAAATCTGAGGACAACGTCAATGAGAACAACATCTGACTTTGACGCTGTCGTCGTTTCACCAGCATGAAGCTTCAGCGAAGCCATGTTAGCACAGGACCTGGAACAAATGAACTGCAGCTGGGAAAGCTGAATTTTACGGCAGCATCTTCAATGTCATGTGAAACGCATGTTTCATGTCTTGGGAAGAACATCATCTTCCCTGAAATGTCTTGGAAACACCAAAAAAATCAGGATCTTCCACATGATTGAGTACAGGAGGGCAATCACTGGGATCATCTCAACCAACAAAAATGTGAACCCAGCAAAGAAATATTGTTCCGCAAGGGTCGATGACAGACTTTGAGAGGGTTCGTTGTATTCTCCAATTTTGGCAGAGTTAACATGACTGAACATGTTTTTTTTCTAATTGAACCTCCGAACAGGCGATGGTGCTGGAGGAAATATAAGGAACCCTGTTCAACATTTTTAACATGTTTGGCTTTCTGGGAAGAGAGCTGCTCACTGGTCAGCCCAGAAAGCTAGCGCTGGGCTACGCCATGAGCAACCCCGGGCGGGGTTTTTGTGGGCTGCCGCTCGTTTGTTGAAGGGCTAAATAACAGTTGATGTTTACAGTTTTTCCCAAAAATATTGGATGGTACTGGAATGTACTGGATATTCATGGAATTAAGTGTGGATTGATCAGGGTTAGTCCCGAGCCGCAGCCGGATGCTAAGCGAGAGCTGACTGCTGCTACCAGTATAGTGTAGCGGAGCAGCTCCAGCGACTCGCGGCAGTGCACTGTGGCGTTGTTCCCCTCAAGGGGCGATTTCTCTCTGACGGTGGGAAATGCTGGGATGAACTTTTGGATGTACATATGCCAGCTATCAACCATTTAGATCCATTTAGATCCATTTAGCTACGTCAGACTACTGCAGAAATCATCCCAGTACCCAAAGATCTGTCAGAATATGTCAGAATTCAATATTCTTCACAGGTGTATGCAACACACAAGGACCTCCAGAGGACCTATGAACTCTTTATAACTTGCATATCTTTGGACCATTGGCAACCAGGGATGGGTTGCAGCCAGATCAGCTGAGGGATTTTTGTGAAACTCTCATCACACCTTTTTCACATTGCAGCGGCCCCGTTTCAGGGTGAAACATGGCTCTAAGTAGCTATGTACTTACCCATTCCCGAGGTTGGGAGCACGGGTCAGCAGCAATAAATATCTATAGAGAACAACAAGTCTTCCTAGGCTCGCTCCGTGGTAGTTTGTGTGGTGACTCAGCTATACTCAGCTTCCGCTAGATCCTTTTGCTGGTGCAAAAATGCGTCTTTGGCATATCCCAAGATCTGTAATTCTATCCCCCAACCGAATAACCCCTTGGCAACCTCTGAATGAATAGATCCAGTACTAAACCAGGGTTCTGGGGTGGTAAATCATGGGGCCAACGGATTAGTTGGGAGGTCATTTTTTTTTTCTTTCATCGCAATTTTCAGCAAATTCTTGTGTCGTCCAGACTGGGATCGCTGGGATTCGGCCAGTCGCAAGCCTTGAGAATAAGCTTCAGCAACAATTGGTGGTTTCCTAAAATGGGGGTACCCAAAAATGGTGGTTTTTGTTATGGAAAATCCCAATCTAAAATGGATGAGAACTGGGGGTAGCCCTATTTTAGGAAACCTCCAATTCATGGGTGATTCACCAATTGCAACGAACAGACTCGAAATCCCATTGGTAGACTCGACAGAATGATCATCCCAGCGAGAATCCCGTTTCGAGTCAGCTGAGTCAGCTGATTTCAAAAAACATCCCTGGGATATCGATATGGTCATCCCTGGTATATCTATCTGGTAATATCATATATGATTCATATATCATTATATCCGATATATCCTCGAATTCTCAGTTTTTGACCGACCCCCAACGCTATTTATTGCTCACAAAAGGGCTGTTTTAAGGGGTAAACAGCCCTGGTTGTTGAGATCATGTCCCCCCAATCCAAAAAGCACAGGATCGCACGCGGTATTGATGGTTTATCCCCTGCATTTCTCGGACTTTGGTGACATGCTAGACCAACCTTCTTGCTTACGATATATCCAGTCTTAGTAGCTGCTTGACTTGGCTCCTGAACGGCTTTGGCCCACACTGGGTTGCACCTAAAATCCGATGTTTTGCCATCATCTTAGATTTAATTATCCATTGTATAACACAATAGTTGAAGGGCAAATCTCTTATTCCTGAATCTTTAGATCAACCAATATCACACCCCACGCAATGTCCCCGTTCTGCCAGGGTGGGATGATATCCATTGTTCATTTTCATCCTTAAATCCTTGTAAAATGGTAGATCACCATAATCCCTTCCCCATATCACCCCCATTGTATGGTCCCAGACATCAGATTTCATCCTGACATCCAGCAAACATTTCTGGGGGGAGTGTTGGTCTATACGAACGGGAGAAGAGATCATGGAGATATTGCAGGGATGATAATTACATCCTTTTTAGAAGGATTTAACCTTGAAAAATAAGGATTTACGAGGAAGGGAAGGGATTATCTCAAGCTTTTTGGGCCTTTTGGCTGATTGTTTCACTGGCGCAGGTGCCGAACTGTTCTTGGTGGACCTGGGGTGTGGAAGACTTCGCTGCGAAGTGCTGGTTGCGCAGAGAGACGCATAGGAAGAGCAAACGATGCCCAGCAGCATGGGCTTATTACCAATTTTTGTCGCTATGCTATATTCATTTTTCCCAAACACCCAGTGAACCCTGGCAGAATTTGGGAGTCCGAAGAATTTTAACTCATGCCCATATCAATTTCGTGATTTGTGGAAGGAGAGTCATTGGGATTTCAATCAGCAAAAAGCGGGATTTCCCACGATTTATCTATCCCCATATCAATTTGATGAACGGATGAGGTATGAATCATTGGAATTTTCACCAAACTCGTTTACCCATCCAAAACCGATGCTGAGGATATGGCTTTTCCTCTGGGACGCGCAATTGTACCGTGGCCCTCAAGGTGAGAAGATGCTGACGAAATTCATGACGCAGGTTTCAATTGATTGGGGATTCCATGGTTTACGAGTTATGAATTCATTAAATGTTAGAAACATGAGTGTTTGTTGGGAATTATGGGTTCAAGTTCAAGTGCCAAAAATTGCGGATTCACCACAAATTAATGGCTAGAGGGGACACTTTTTTCAGACTGCATGATTTACTGGGTTCAATACACTAAGTCAGAAGCTGGTCATGTCCACTTTGGGACTTCGGAACTCTCCTCAATCATAGAAAACTTCAGTCTAAGAAATCTTATACTCAAATTCGCTGAGCCCTTGAAATGGGAAGCATTGTGCTTATTATTGGCAGACACTTCTGGTTTTTTTGGTGAACCCTGTGGCAAGGGAACACCTGTTGGTGAAAAGCACTACACCTCTGGTGGGTGTTTCTGGAAAGATTGGAAGATCTTGAACAGCCTTTATTTTGGGAAGACTTCAATGGAGAGACATAACCTTGGTTGGCTCGATATCAGTCCGTTTGTGGCTATTTAGGAGTTCACTTAGTGGTTTCTTATGGTTTCTTAACTGGTGATTTGTAGGCGATCTCTATATGTCTATCGTTGATACCACCAGGTCGCCGCTAGTACGCAACTACAAGCTACAAACATCATATGAAGGTTTCCTAAAACGGGGGTACACCCAAATCATCCATTCTAACAGGATTTTCCATCATAAACCATGCAGCTATTGGGATACCCCCATTTAAGGATCCCCCCACATGGGGTTGTGTAGATTAAGAATGATTAAGACACATTTGAGTGTAATTCATACCCAACCTAACGTAGGGTGATCTTCCTACGCTACAAAGAAAAAAAGCCCGGGTTCCTACAATGGGAGATCCCTCTGGTAAACTAACATAGCTATGGAAAATGACCATCTTTTGTGGGAAAATCCACTATAAATCACCATTTTCAATGGCTATGTTAGTTTACCGGAGGGTAAATACTAAAATGGTCAAATTTTGGATGATTTGGGGCTTCCCCGTTTTTTGGAATTCGCGGAGAACAAACAGATTCATTGACAGAGTCATGTTTGGGACATCCACTCGATCAAGATCCTGGTTTAGTCTTGGATCGGTTTATAAACTGGGATCAAAAACAGTACGAGTATGTAGGGACTGGGTGTATTTCCATTTTTGTTGAGTACAGTATATGCTAGTACCTATTAAACCCCAACTATTGCTGGTTGTATTACCATGTTTCCACTAAATTCATAACATTCCCAGAACAATCCCTGTGTAATCCATGTTTCTGAGCATATCCCCATTGTAGAATCCCTATTTCAAATGGTCCAATTCTTATTTCTGACATTTCACCGCGAATATTTGATGGTTCAACCCGTAAAACTCTACTTTTAATGGTTCAACCATTGTGAAACCCTGTGTGACGTGACCCTCTGGTAAACAAACCACATAACTATGGAAAATCACCATTTTTACTGGGAAACCTCAACTGTATTTCTATGGCCCATTTTCAATAGCAAACTATTAGGCAATACCAGAGGGTAAATCATCATGAATCCCATTAAAATCCCATTAAATCACCATTTTCCTATGGTTTTCCTATGGTTTTCCTATGGTTAGAAATCCTGAAGATGGACATTCTATCGCCGCCATCTCTGCGTCAGACCGCCACCACAACGGAGTCACCGAAAAGCTCCAGTGAGGCCCTGCCCTTCGTAACGATTCATGTGGTATATCCAAAGCCAATGATGTGGTAAACATCAACATTAATCTGATATACTCTATTTATGTGCTAAATTCTATGTTGATGTGGGGATGGTGTCGAATATCCCAAAAGGTATAGGGTATAGGTTGACGTAAATTGTGGGGTAGTCCCCTGGCTTATCATTGGATGTAAGCAACAGTTACGGTATGACAGTTTAGTGTGACCAACCAAAGAGGGTGTCAAAAACCCAAAACTGGAGCTATCCAACGATAGTTGCAGACAAACGTGGTCAATGGCTTGTGAGTGAGTGCACTTTTCGGCATTTTGATGATAGAACGTAAATGATATTCCACCGGAAATGGACTTTTCTCAGGGGCGTTTTGTGCATGAAACGGAGCAACAACAGGGTATCACCATTAAGAAGGATTGTATCGAACATATAGAGAGAGTAGCATGGGAATATGAATGATGGAATAGAATCACCGCAAGTTTGAGAATTGCAGGTGGCTTTCGTATTTTATCGGATTTTGTGATGTGCCAACTTTGGAAAAACACGCCCTCTACTGCTCTACAGTAAAAGAATACGAAATGAGCAGCGGCAAAACTCTGCATGAAACCAGCGGCACGGAAGCTCCGTGATCATCAATCATCAGTGGTCAAAACGTGTCGACTCCACATTTAGTTTGACTATCCCCCATGGTTCTTGGTTGTCAGTGGGTAATTTCGTGGCTATCTCGTTGAAGCGGCCGGCATCACACAAACAGGACACTACAGCCATTATGATAAAGTAAAAAAACCTAATATGTCATAGACTGGATTTTTTTCGCGAGCCGCTCAGCGATGGAGGTGTGCTTCCTCGCGTCAGGTGCAGAACTGGCAGTCCTTGCCCCCGATGAATTTGAAGGAAAAACTGCAAAAGCTGTGAAGCAAGTCTTGGCACTTAAGATTCCTGGATTTGCTGATGATTTTTTGTCTTCCCAATGCAAAATCCACAAGGGGAATCTTCAGTTTTCTTTGTTCCTAAAGCAAATCCAAGGATTGATGTCACCGTCTTTAGACAAAGACTCTTTTCAGAAGATGGTTCGGAGATCCCAGATGATGAGATTTTTGCTTCGTCTCCAGTGAAGCTTATGATTGTGATCTTGGATTATTTCCAAACCGATGCCGAGCAAACCCTACACATGATCTCTGCATCCATCAACAATGATTTGATCGAACTTGAGAGTTTGCTGCAAAAACCTTTGAATCCAAATGTGAGAGACGAACATGGCACAACACCGTTGCACTGCGCCGCAGAAAGAGGACATGTTGAAAGCCTGCAGTTGTTGATTGAAGCAGGTGCTGAAAAAGATGCACGAGACCAAGGACCTGACAGGATGACACCATTGCATGTGGCAGCGCTAAGCGGCCAACTTGACGCTGTGCGTTGTTTGGTGGAGGTTGGTGCTGCCAAAGATCAGCAAACAGTCAGCGGCGCAACGCCATTGTGCATCGCAGCAGGGAGGGGCCATCTTGAGGTTGTTCGTCATCTGGTGGAAGTTGGCGCCGACAAAGATCGAGCAATGGAATTTGGCGCAACCCCATTGTTCATCGCAGCAGGAATGGGCCATCTTGATGTCGTTGGTCATTTGGTGGAAGTTGGTGCCCGGAAAGATCAAGCCACGAACGATGGCGCAACCCCATTGTTCATCGCAGCAGAGGAAGACCATCTTGGTGTCGTTCGTCATCTGGTGGAAGTTGGCGCCCAGAAAAATCAAGCCACGAACGATGGCGCAACCCCATTGTTCATCGCAGCACAGAGAGGCCAGATGGCGCAACCCCATTGTTCATCGCAGCACAGAGAGGCCATCTTCGTGTCGTTCGTCATCTGGTGGAAGTTGGTGCCCGGAAAGATCAAGCCACTAACAATGGAGCAACGCCATTGTTCATCGCAGCAAAGGAAGGCCATCTTCGAGTCGTTCGTTATCTGGTTAAAGTTGGTGCCAGCAAGAATGAGGCAACCAGGGATACTGGGGAAACGGCCCTACATGCTGCGGTAGAAAGTGGTTATGTTGAAATTGCGCGCTTTCTGATTGAAACAGGCGCAGATCGACACGCAACGACACGGTGTGGAAGAACTGCTATGGATCTGGCATCTCAAGGCGGTCATTCCGAGGTGGTCGGTTTCCTGACAAAGATCCGGACCGAATCGCCCCCAAGCAAAATCCCAAGGCTTGGTTGAGAGACATCCTTTGCTCGAGCAAAGAAGTTACGGCAGCTGGCTCACCGACAAGAAATTCCAAAAGATCACCCTTTCCTCAAATGTCTGTGTCATAGACCTCAACTTTCAGTAGAATAATCTTGTCAAATCCCCAAATTCACTTGTTGTTGAAATGACAATATCTGTCGTTTCTTGCATGAATATCTTTCCTCGTCACATCCAAAAGAGTTCCTTCGTGTGAGATTCCAATAATTGCATATAGTACAATTAAACCTTCCTTTTGGCTGGATAAACCTGCTCAGATCTCCATCGACATCGGAACTTTGTTGGACCACAAACCTAACCTTTGTTCAAAGGTTGTCATTTTCACCTGTGATCATCTGTCCAAAGCATGACCTTTGGCCATAAATTCATAGATCCTGACTGGTGAAATCCATTGAAATCCCAAATTTTCCACAGCAAAAGTTCTAGTCCTCCAGCCTCGTTCAGGGCGCCGGTGCCCCTCGACGACTGTCCAGCCTGGATGATTGGCCGGGCACCAGGAGTTGGGATTTGCCGCTGGGGTACGGGGCACCCAGGGAAGGTGACCTGGTCGCCGGTACCGGTGGGGAGCCCAAAGTGGCAATGAGATTTGGAATTTCTATGGGAATGATGATGTATCTAGAGAAATCAAAGGTAAACTGTTAAACTCGTAACATGAGCTTGAAGGAAACATGGGGATGGAAGCTTCATGAGCAAAAGGTTCGAATTTTTTCCTAACCCCAGATGCTCGAATTCAGGATTGTATCCCCATGTGGTCCAGGATTTCAGCTGGATCCCATCCAAAACTCTCCTCAAAAAAGGAGGTATTTATGACAACAAAAACACCTCAAACATCTAAAAAAAGCACATACCCTCTGGTTATGACTAACATAGCCATGGAATAGCTGGCTAATTTTGGATGATTTTCCCAGCTAGAAACCTCCATTGATCGGGGATTTTCCATGGCTAGGTTAGTCATAACCAGATGGTATCTGATAGAAGTAAGTCCATGGGCATCGGTGGCTATCTTCAGGTCAATGCTCCACATGCCCATGTTCGAGTGGCGAGATCGTGAGAGTGAACTTCGTCGGGAGCAGAAGGGTGAATCCTGTCGCATCCATGGCTACTTCGACGTCAACAGGCACTGTTTTCACCTTATTTTGCGGATGACTACGGGATGGGTTGGACAATGGTGCCTGGAATCCAATGATCTGAACCATATAATCAGATCATATTTGATCTCTTGGTGCCACTGGCTCATGGCTGCAACATTCTGGGTGATTTTCTCCAAGTTTTGACGCATTTTTTTGTTAAGCCTCGGGTATCAAGTAAGTGACTTTGCTTCATTTTGTCTCCACATAGTTGGACAACTATATGTTTTATAGTTTTACAATGTTTTACATTTACCTTGTATTTGGATTGACTTCTTACACTGACACTCACCTGTCCTAGACAAGGATTTGATCAAACTAAAAGAACCCTGCAATGGAGATTGACCCAAAAAAGAATCTACAAGGCGAATTGATTGCGCTGATTAACATGACATAGATGGATACATAGCATACTATCTCTTGGCCAAATCATTGCAAGGCTCACACGCCGCCCTCAGATGATGGTTGGGATTGGTGAATCCTAAAATGGCCACGGTTTCTATGTTGGGAATCATTCTCACTTGTACCCTCTGCAGGCGATCAAAAAATGGAAAATCTATATACTGTTCATAGCTGACTTTGCCCTTTGATTAAACCTCATCCACGAGTTTCTTCTCTCTATTTCCCCTCCGGTCTCTGAGGTTCAAGTCAAATGCTAAGGAGTAAACCCGATACCTCACCAGTAGGTTGGGGTCTTCAGATAGAGTAGTCCCTATTCTGTTTGTGACACCCTCAGCTGCGCCCAAAAAAGTGGCTATGATCATGTGTATCACCATTCATGCTGGGTATATCGTCCGAGTACATCTGAACAACTACGAATGGCGACTCAAAGTTAGATTACCATTATTTAACCTCAAAATGGATGGTGAAATACTAAATTTTGGGTAGACTCAATTTGGAACAGACCCAAATGAGTCCAAAAGGCTGGCTGGCTGGTTTTCAAAAACATGATCAAGGGTTTGTTGTATATCCCTTGGTGCCCCCATGACATCAGCCCCATGCCACAGCCTATCCGCGCCATCTGCGCCACCAGGGTTCCTGGCAATTTCCACATCGGTACGCACGGTGCTATGGTGCCCTCCTACCTCTCCTTCTACGACGAACCCTCGCCACCGCAGCAGAACATGCGGCACCTTGGAGAAGCCCCGGGGAACTGGTGATATTGGATGATATTGGTATGTACCCAACAAAAATGTCCATTTCATATAATATGATTGGTATGTACCCAACAAAAATGACCATTTCATATGCTTTAATCATGGAAAAAGTGTGATGTTTACTTTTCACAATGGATGAGATGTCTGGGTGAACCTTGATACCAAAGATTTTGTTTGGCATTTGTGATTTGCAATGAATGTATTAGGTATCAACAATGAGTCATTTGGGAAGAAATATTATGCATTTCCCCGCCTAATATATTGTTGGTTGGTGTTTTCAAAGGTAAACACAACTTAAGGGTTTCGTGGCTAATTGGCTGATTTTGCCTCTTTGCCAACAGGGAGTTGATTGGATGGGATGCAAGCAGGACTGTGGTGATTCTGTGCGGGATGGTAAACTCTGAACTTTGGCAGCGGCCCTGTGAAAAGAATCGGCACATTTAGCTGTCACTATAATGCAGATCATGAAGAATGTTCTATTCTCCATTCTTGGTGTCCGAAATCTACATGGGATTATCACAATTCATCAATATGTTCAGTGTTTTCAATCCCTATGGATTATCATGATCATTCATAATCATAGAATTTTCGAATTTCATGGGATTGTGATAATCAATCCCTATTAATTATCATATCATGGGATTATCATCATAACCATATAAATGGTCATAATCATTCATGGGATGTCATCAATGAATATCATATCAACCATATTCATTATCAAATAATCATCCCATAACCATAAATCATTCATAATCCCATTATCCCAATGATCATAATTCAACCATAATCTCCCCAGGTTCGACATCGCCCAGGCATACCATCAACTCCCTGGCCTTCGTGGACGTTGGTTCCCAGGGCAGTGGCATGTCGCGGCCCTTGGATGGTCACTGGGACTCGACCATCCCCAGGCGGTTCCCATATAGATATCCCTTAGAAAGGGTTCGTGTAAATGGTAAGTAAGGTGGTGTAAATATTGGTAAATATATGGGATATATAGATATCCCTTAAATAGGTGTAAATATTGTGGTAAATCATCAATACATGAGGTGGTGTACTAAATATACAGTATACCATAGTATATTCATTGCATGCAGATGCTTATTGTGATAACCCTGGAAGTCCAGGACAGATATATTGGAGTGACATTTATTCGGGATGATCATAAGCAAACAACAAAACCAATCAGTGATGACATCTCATGAAGAATCCGTTGGGCAGATACGGTAAACCACCCATAGATTTGGTCATGGCAAACTTGGCGATGTTTATCCGGGAAGGTAGGGGAAGAGTCACCCAAGTGTTCTCCCATGAGTCATCCTTCTTTGCAACCATCTTTGTGAATTTGACTTGTATAGGGTATTGATGAATTTATGAATATTTATGATTTTGTTGGTGGTCAAGTGTTCATTTCTTCATTCTCCCTATTCGTGGTGTTCAAGCCTTTCTAGAAAGACCTTGGTTTCAATGGGTAGTGATCCATTTCAGCAGATAGGTCTCCTCCATTTCAAGGGATGACTTTTACTTGGGGAATAGTTCAAGATGATCTTCTACTTCAGGATGGGTAAGAAGGTGCTTTTCAAATTAACCCCTGTGACTGATGGAATCTGAGGTTTCAAGAGCCCTCAAGCCTTCACTTTCCAGTGCCTCGGTGTTGTGAAGGGGTTTCGGTTTCGCAGTTTCACCACTGGATGTGCCCTGATCATTTGCTGGTAAAAGGATTCAGCCAGACTGAGGTTAGATTGGTTGATGATTGTTTCTTGATTTTATGTATCTTTGAATCACATACCCTGTGGCTATTCAACATAGCCATGGAAAATGGCCCATTTATTGATGATTTTACTGATTTTACCTATAAAAGATGGTGGTTTTCCATGGCTATGTTAAGTAACCAGAGGGTAATCAATGTTTGGATCCTCATTAATCCACCACTTTTCACTTCTCGACTGTTACATCTGCTCGGGTCAAAACCAAAGGCCATACTACAGTTCGGTCAGTTCTGGTACCATCGTAATATGGGTTTGTCTAAAAATGGTGTACCTCTAAATCCATTGGTTAATCATCATTATCCCCATTAAATGGCTATAATTGGGGGATATTGGGGGTATCCCCTACTCTAAAACAAAGCCATATATAGAATCTTTGAGGTACCCGGTTTTGACCCATACCCACCAGTAAACCAGTTTAATTTTGTGTCGTTGACTTAAGGGGTGCAGTTCCATGCAGATCTGCAGAAGAGCACATGGATTTTGTATGATTTGGCTTTGGTTCGATCATTGACTTCCTGAAATGGATGGTCCAGTCATGTTGTAGAGACCCCGCATTTGTTTTTTTGTGTCCCATTTTGAGTCTCCAAACTGAATTGGGTATATCTCAATTTGAAGTGTATGTGGTTGCCAAGACTTGGCTTCGCAAGTGAGGGCCCGACTTGCCCACCACCTTCGGTAAATTTGGCGTTTCAGATATGGTTCTTAGTTTCAATCCAACACATGGCCATGGTAAATGACATTCGACATTCGACAACTTCGGCTTCTGGTTTCTTCAGTGCATTTTCAGACCACCAGCGAAGACATTTCTGGCTCATCTCAAGGGCCACCGATACCCACCAGCTCAAAGCCACACAAAATTACCAGCTCGATCGCCCTCAAAAAGGCTACTCCCTTGCAGCCAGGTATTACCTGATGATCACTCCTGTGACCCGAAAAACTTCGGCACCTCGCCCTGCTAGAAGTGGGTCGATTCTGAAGTCTAAAGATTGTGAAAGTTGACTAGTTAAGGTGCTTTCTTGAACTGTTGCCACCCAAAAACGAATGAAATTGATGGATTTACCGCTCAGAAAAACGATCTATGATCCTTCACTAGGGCTTCAGACCTTGGGTTTTTTACCCGCCCTCTGTTCGACTTGAGATGACTAGTGGCCAAAGTCCACGGGTGTCAATGATACTAAACGGGATAAACTGGTTATCCCCCCAAAAAAACATAGAGCATCTCAATTTTCGCACAAATGCGTTGGATAGGCCATCCACTGGTTGCATAGACTATCCACTATAGTGGAGGTTCATTGCTGGCTTTACCACATTCGCAGGTGCAATGGGAATTTGAGTATCATCTATGATGGAATGTGAATCTCAAAGAACCAGTGGCTCCAGGGAAAACTCTTCAAACGTAGGCACCATTTCAGATCTATAGCTTGGGAGAAAATTCCTTGCTGCAAGCTGTAAAAAGAGATCAACATAAATCATATATAGATAGAATTTTCCCATGGTGTTTATATATGCATGTCCCATGGTTATCTTGTTTTCATCATCAACTTTCCCTCAACAAAACGGTTGGTGAAATCCTTGTTGCAGCGGCTGCACTGAGGCGGCCGATGAATTCGGCTATCAATTCAAGGCGAGTTCCTTCGTGACCAACGAACTCATCGGCCCGGCGGTCTTCTTTCGAATGGAGATCGATCCCATTCGGGTGACGAACTACACCGAGAGGGTGCCGTTGTTTTGGGCGGATTGACCTCCGGTGGCTGGGAAATCACTGAGTAACAATGGAAAGATCCCAAAGATGGAGATATACAGCTGGGAAAATGATCTATCCATGGGAATTTTCCATTTGTTGAAAGATTTAAAAGTCCAAAGAGAAACATGTTGCGTCAGAGGGCAAACGGATCATATTTAGTAGTTTAGACAGTTTAGATTTTAGATGTGTTTCATATAATCTATATGATCAATCATATGTGATATTTAAAGTGGTTCGCCTGATTCTAAATCTTGTGATTAATTAGATAATGGTACACAAGTGGAAGCGATCAAGAGCGAGGAAATAAGGAGCCATGTACCTATACAGGTATTAGCATACAGCATACACCGATTTACTAATCAGCCTCAGCGGCTAAAAGCATGTCATCTCATGGGCAGGGTGAGCTCAGTAGAATCAGTAGAACTTCACCTGCACATGATATCAAGCGGACAGAGAAACCCGCGCAGAATCTGCAGGCTAGAGCTGCATATTTCACCATATTTTACCAACCATCTCTTTCTGTACCATACCCAACCCCCCCAATCAGTTTTGCCATGAGAGGTGCCATGGAGCAAATTTCTGGTGAACCTTTGTGCAGTGGTGGGTGGATGCTTTGCGATGCTCGGTGGAAACTTTGACGTTTGATCCTTTCCATTAGATCTTCATGGCTCAAATTGACACCTGCATTTGGGGGTGTTGGGTCAGTGGTTGTGCTCATTTTCACTTTTGGTGTATCCTCCACGGCTGGAAAATCCACCAAGGAATATCAATTCCATCAACAATAAATCGCCATTTTCCATCACACCATCCGTTCCTATAGGTGTCACCCATCACCGCCTGGCCGCCTGCCACGGATCAAGGATGAGCAACATGCTGCTGAAAATCGTCGATGCCATCCTGGAATAAGCGATAAGAAAAGGGAGAAATGGATGGTGATGTGGGCCTGTGATGTGTGATCAAAATCAAAGACCCAAGGGAAGCCATGGAAAAATAACATATACTGTACATTAGTTGATCATTAGTTGATCATTAGTTGATCATTAGTTGATCATTAGTTGATCAGAAGTAATCAGAAGTGATTATTTTTTCAGAGTAACGGCGTCTATTTTGTGGTAGCCAGTGACTTGACCCACCGTGATTTGCAGGGAAATTTGCGGCTCTTGCAGGGTGGACCTACAAAAATCACGTTTCAAATCCAATTGCTACATATTTTTTTTACATGAACTTTAAAAAATAAAGGAAGCAAAAAAGAAGTCACTGCTTTCATGTTTCCAAATGGTAAAACTGACTTTTCATGACTTTTCCACTTTGTCCACTAGTTGGCAGCCCAAAAAACCACCAATTTCCCAAGTTCTTCGCAGCCACGAGTCCACCCAAAAAGAACGCGACGCAACAAACACCGGCGGTCGCTCCTTGTGGGGTGCAGCGGAGCGCCCGGCGAGGCGGGTCAAGTTGGATGGTCACTGAAAAACTGACCAAGGTCATCACAATCAACTTCAGTATTTCAGTGAGATACTGAATAACGATTATATACGATATAGATCAAATCTTTAGGTTTTTTTTGTAGCCTGAGGATTTTGACCCATGATATTTTGGGATCTCCAAATTTGAGGTTCAGTGCCATGTGGGACATCAAAGTTGAGTGCCCCAAAAATTGTATGGCAAACGCGGAACATGTCCAACATTTGGCAGGGTTTGGCAGGTTTTGAAACTTTTATGCAGATATACGTGTAATATAGCTTAGTACAAATGGAATAGAACGGATAAAAACCAATGGGTTTTCCCGGTGAAATTTTCCTGGTAGCGAAGCTGACTGGGACTTCTAACCCAACATTGCGCATGATATTTGATGGTTTAAAGGGTAAATCCCATTGAAATTATTTGATCTTATACACGTAATTACATTATTGTTAGCAATCTATACTGCAATATTGATTGGTTATGTAATCTTACACAGTGCAACGATTCCATGCACGCGTGAAATATGATCACATGTAGGGGCCCGGTGTCTGACCAGGCAGCAGCCATGCTGTGGTTGGCGATACCTGTCGGGTGGGGCGTCTCAGGTGGGGAGTACACCCAGCACTGGAAGGGATTTGTTACCAACAAATTCAAATTCATTGATACTGTCAGCCGCAATTTAATAACCTCCTGTGCTCTTGAATGGAGGAGTATCATTTAAACTTATAATAGATTGTCACTCTTTGAGGGTTACATTCGTCTATTTTTCCGCTGGTTGCATTCAAAAGCGGCCAGGGTTTCTTAAGCCATGGTCGACTTCACATCAGTTCCAAAACTGCAGATATACACTCAGACTCAGATATACATCCGATTGAATGACCCAGATGTGTTGAAGATCATGGCCTATTTTCCATTGATGAATCCAATATGTGAATCTCATAGGCTATAGGAATATGTGTCAGAATATTTATCATCTATACAACATTTATCATCTCCGTTTGATCATCCAGTACGTGTCATGGCCTTTCATGGCCTCATTGAAACGATATTTGATCATCTAATGTTTAATGATCAAATGACCATCGAAGGTTTGAAGTGAATCCAGACTGGTCATTCAACGCAGCTGCCATTGGTGCCACCATAAACCCAGGCTCTACTTCTTCCGTGAGCGCATCGCCACCACTCTGGCGGCGCTGCCGGCGCGGAAGTGCCCTGGCGGCATGGGGCGCAGCGGGGATGGCTGTGATGAAGAAGTTTCTTGATGGTAGATCAAGACATGTTGTTTCTAGCGGGGAAAAGGTGATGTTTAGTGGATGGTTATGGGATGTTGTGGGCCTTTTTGATGTTCACTCGCAAGTGCGAGATAAACAACAACTCGTGTTTTTCCTGGCTTCCTCCAACGAACTAGAAGGGAGCGACAAACAAACAACAGACATGGGCATACATCAGTCACCAAACATATTAATATGTCAAAAGGCAAAACAAAGATAGTTTGGAGATTTGCTATGTACGATTATATATATAGACATTGTGGAACATATGAATGGTTTCACCAGGATATCAAAACACTGATGGGTGCCGCAGTGGAGACTCTTGCAAAATCACTACAAAGTGGTCGCTGTGGCACTGGCAAGGTCATGTCACCCAAAAATGATGTCATCTGAAGGAAGGTTTGCTTGGATTGTTTTATCCATGAGCTACGTATCTTCCATACATTTTACAAGTCAGTGATCTCTATTTGCTCACCGGAAATATTTGTTCCATGACTATTCTCCACATAGTCTCTCTTCCCATCTCTTCCCCATAATAAATTATGGAATGAGTATATGGTCATAGTAGCGATAGTGAATTTCATGGAAATTCCACATATTTTTGGTTTTTCCATGTTCCACCAGAACTTCCACCACCAAGGACTGTGGTGCAGGGGCACTTGATCACCTTAGTGCTTGGATTGTGGGGGACCTCGTGGGTAAAAGCCATGGGATTTGCCGTGCGGAGAGGGTTTGATCTGGCATAGATCAGCAAGTTTAACTTTCATTAAGATTGGTTGAAGGGAACATTTACAGGAAACCATTGATTTTCCTGTTACTGTAAATAACATATTGGGGGTTTCCTGTAAATTTTCCCTCAAACGAATCCAATGAAACCTGGATTTCTCTGCAAATGTTCGGAAAACCGTAGGAAGACCCTCCGAAGTCTTACGGACTAGATCATCGTGTTCCTACTTCAAGTGGTGATTTTGGTGGTAGATCCCCTTTTTCCAGACATTCCCAAAAATTCAAATATTTGTGACTGTTTCCTAATCACAATTTTTCCGCTTTTGGTGGTAGATCCCCCATTTTCATACACATACATATATATGTTGATGAGAAATACCATCTGGTAAACTAACATAACTATGGGAAATCACCATGTTTAATGGGAAAATCAACTATAAATAAACGGCAATTTTCAATAGCTATGTTAGATTACCAGAGGGTAATTAAACCTATTGATATCCCCATGATTCATGGTATTCCTATTTTGAATCCCCACCATCCTTTGCCCAAAAACCAAGGCTGTACATCCTGCCCGTGGAGTTCGTGGGCTTGGGCGTGCGGCACTTGGGACCCATGTTTCATTGGTTTGAAGGGAAAATTGAAACCGGAAAACCCCTATGTTTCATAGAAAAAAACATGGTTTTCGGTTGAGATTTTACCTTGAACCAATCCAATGAATGTTTTGGAGACAGCCACATTTGAGTCTGAGATTGAATAAGAACCGGGATGGAGGAGTACTTTGAGCCATGTTCAGCCACATGAGACATGGGATATTCAGCTTTCACAGTTTAAACTCATATGGATTCGTCAATATCCCAAATTTTTAGGCCAGTCTGGCAACATGCAGAGGTCTTGAAGCGGCCAGCGTATTTGGGTAGGTGCGGTTGCTACCGCCGCACTGCTGGGCACCGGGCGACCTCCAAAAAAGGGATTGCCTGCCAAAAATGGCAGGGATTACTGGGATTACATTTGATTTGGTAATTTCCATGGATTCATCAGATGCCCAATCCTAAATGAAGTGTCATTGATTGTTTAGATGGAATCTGAAAAGTAAGATAGAGCTAGTTTGATTGACCCAGAACCACCTGGAAAGTTGTTTATTTTCTATAGTCTAAGAAAAAACCTTAATTATGGCCTTGAAGATTACCCAACTGGCACCACTATAACCTGGAAGATTCTTGCAATTTTCGGTTCGATCATCTCAAAAGATTGATGAACATGATCCAATAAAGGCATGAGGTATCTTTGTTCTGGGGTTCACTAAACCTCAAAATAGATGATCTAATAGTTAATAGGTGATCCAATCGATGACCTAATAGATGAAGTTTTTTTTTTCATCTCAAAAGAATCCTATTGGGTCCTATGATTCCTGAGGGTTAGTGAAACCCAGAGAAAGAAACCGCCTTGGAAGAAACCGCAGCCTTCGCCCATGCCCAGCCTTTGGTGCAACATCTTCACGTTGCTCTACACCTTGAAGTCCAACTATGGTGCACCACCCCTGCCACAGGTGGCTACGGCGGGGGGGTGTTTGGGGGGTGGTTCTTCCAAGGAAAATGATGAAAAATGAATACAAGCCAGTCAGGACATCTTGGAAGCTTTTGAGTGGTGCAATGGATGAGTCAGTGTTGGTGAAGTATTCCCAGAATTGTTGATTGTGGTGGTTAAATATGATTAAATCTTCTCAGCAGTGCTGCATTGTCCACATTGCTGGTGGGACCACCTCATATAGCAGCATCTCACCACATGCTCCGCGCCAGATGAGTGGCTTTTCCATGTCCAACTGGCGACAGACCGGCCAGGCCTGACCGAACCCGTTAGCTTTTCCTGACTCATCAAGGTCAAGATGTCACAGATGATTACAGCCGAAGTCAGCCAAACCTTCCTAGAATAAGTAATTACTTCGGGAATCTGACGAAGCACCTGGAAAGATGAAACCAGATTTACACCGAGATTCCACATGGAACGATCCAAAATGGAAATGGTTCCTGGTTCCGCTACAAAGTTCACTCCAACTGAATCCAGCTCTTGCTCCGAGGCTGCCCTTCAGCAGCTGGCTCCATGGCTTCAGAAGGCGCCGATTTTCTCTTTTGACCGTTGATTTTCGCTCTAAACTTAAACGTGGTATCTATAAGTCTGATGTATAGTAATAAGCAAACAGATAGAAAAGTAGAATCCTACTTTGAGATAGTGATAATTTACTTTTCTATCTTTTTTTGGATTACGATATTTAATTGGTTTTATCAGCTTTCGTCTCCAAGTTTCGATCATCTTTTCAGACGTGACAGGCCATGAGCGGCGTCGACTTCCACTGGTTGTTCTTCGTGTCGCTGGACTGCGACGTGGTGCGAGGGGGCTGACCATATCTGGCTGGCATAAAAACATGTTTTACACTGTCAGAAGTGAAATGGACAAATAGCAACTTGGATCAAGCACCAAAGCAATCACAACCACTTGATTGTTACCTGTTATTTCCCTTGATTTGTTACTGCTGAGGCTCATTTGGATTGCTGCCTACCCTTCTGTCTGGGCCGTGGTCATCATAGGACGACGCTCCTTGTGGTCCGGCGCCCCAGCAGAGGTTTCAACGAAGCTGGCTGGGAATCTCCATTGGAGAAACCCATGGAATGACTGTGCCTCAAGAAGACGTTGGGGCGCCCATTTTGGACAGTGGTTTCAGATGGCTTCAGCTCATTTGAAACCTAGATCTTGGTAGGAAATTTGTAAGGTCTGGGTTGGAAACCTCAAGATATATTTTGGCATTTTCTGGTGGTACTGGGAATTCGGACACCATGGATAGAGATTGATGGGAGAGATTTGCTGTACAGGGAGATACCTTCTGGTTCAGCAACATTGCACTCTAAGATCTTCACTGATTTACAATGGTTTACCCAGTGATTTCATGACGTCATACATGAAACAACTGGTTGTTTCCCTACATGGTAGTGAATAATCCTTACATGCCAGTTTAACCATTGGTCAGAACTGTTTTTTTTTCCCCCTACGGCTACTTCTGCTTGTTTTCCAGGCATCCACCAGCCTGTCGCCAGTTTTGGCTGAACAGCAAGCAACAGATGTGCAGCATCTCCACAACCAAACCCATCACCTGGCACTGGTCACAGCTCTGCGAGTCCAACATGAGAGAACCGAGTAGTGCAGAATTCTAGAAATGTGGAGAGTAAGAAAAAGGGTTTTGATCCGCCGGGGATGACCAAAAATGCGGGAAACGAACAATCAACCAAATTTAGAACCGATAAAAAAAGTTGACATAGCCAATGTAAACACAGATGCAACCATCAATCGTTGGAACGTCAAGCCACAGCGCGGCTGATTTTGTGGATCCGGTGAATCATGGATTTCGACGATCTGGACTGTGACGGGTGAAGGGCTGACTGGACCTCCTGAATGGTGAGCCAGCTCACTGGTCCCAGGGCATTTTGTCCCATGCCCACAGCTTTATAGTACGGCACATCCCGCCTATTAAATATCGTTGTTTCTGTTGGCGCTTGTGATCAAACAATTAATTACTGCTAACATCTGCAGCAGAGCTCTGCAAATTTGGGTTGGGGCCGTTAGAGCAAAGATTTATCAGGGAGTTCAAAAGAACATGGTCAACATGCTCTCAGTTTTAATCCAATGACTTTTTGTCGTTTTCAAATCGTAAACCTGCTCAAAAATAGGAGAATCTGACTTTTTTGCCCAGCATTCTTTGTATCATTTTCGATATATTTTTCTATATGTTGATCCCGTACTGGAGCCTTGCGTGATCCCCCCATGTCCCATGTCCCATGTCGTCAGCTCAGCATTTTCCAGGACCAAGAGGAGGAAGTGGCGAAGGCGGTGCAGGACGAAAGAAAGGCGGTGGAGGAGGAGAAGAAAGCGGCCGAGAAGGCGACAAGCCATGCCAGTTTCAATTACCAACCATTTACACACTACTTATCAGCCATTTGCCAATTCCTTTACCATTTATAAGCCATTTATCGGCACAGACTGTCACCCACAGGCCGCTCTCGCTGCGGCCAGAAAGGAGGCACCCCAGCGGATGCCTGAAATCAACTGGTGGGAACCAGCCACAAATGTTACATGGGAACACCATTATTTTTGAAACCAATCACATTGTAAAATATCGTGAAATGTATAAATATAACAATAATCCAAAATATGATTGAAAACAATGATACCCAGTTATCAGAAATTGGTATGTACATGATTGTAAATATAATCTAATGCTATTATATAACCATATATAACCCACGGTTAAATTGGTATATTAAGAATTAATTTGCAATCATTCAAATGGTAGATCAGATAAGGGAAGCCCTGGTCGAACCGACTGACAGCTCTTGGGATGAACCATCTTGGGCACTGCTCAAGTAGGATTTATGAAGCAAAACCATACACATATGTATATATATATATATTACAAACGGATGATTCATCATCATCATCATCATCATCATCATCATCATCATCATCATCATCATCATCATCATCAACCCCTACACCGAGCCTGGTAAGGGTTTACTAAACCCCGACTGTTGTGGGATCCGGGAGAGGCCGTTCAAAAGATCGCCGCCGAGCGCGACCCAGCGCCCGCCGCGCCCGCCTTGCCACCCGCTGCGCCAACGCCGGCGCCGAATGGCACCAACGGTGTTCATGTGGAGGACGCGAGGGATCAGAAAATTGGATCTACACCAAGAAAAAATGTTGTATCCAAAGGGACTGAGTGCGAATGAAACAAAGAAAATTGCAACTTACAACATATATTACAACTATATATTTAACTAATTAAATTATATCCACTACGCACAAAAGCATGGTGCCAAAATGCCCAGCTCGTTCATGGATCCATCCAGGGAACACGTGCGACCCATGCACATTCGATCACATTCGCATTGGATACATCACAATATAATATCACAATATCACTTAGACTTTGATTGGGGTGGGTGAAGTTTTTGATTGTATTGGTGAAACTCGGCATCGTGGTTGGTTTGCCTAATTGCTGCTGAGTTATGGTTGAATCAATTCTAATTTTTGAAGCTTTAGCAGTTGAATCCCCATTGTTTTTGCTTCAATCCCAATTTGTGTTGGTATGATACAATTTCAATCCCAATTTCAATCCCAATTTCTATATGGTTTTCCTCAAAAACTACGAACCACCTACGAAATCCTCAAAGATCAGCAGCTAAAATGCAGGAGGAAGAGCTTTGGGAGGTGATTGGTGGAGCTCCTTGGGCAAAAAGTCAAGCTGCTGACCGGTGACATTAATAATGCTTCATAATGGTGAAAAAATAGCTAAACATGGTTAATAATGGTTAGTAATGGATAATAATGGTTAATCATGGATAATAATGGTTAATAATGGTTAATAATGGGAACAAAACCAGTTAAGGAATGTTCAAGAGACGATTGTTGCATCATTTGATAGATTGAATTGATAGAGCTTTTTCACTTTGCCAACCCATTCAATGCTATACGCGTTACTTCAGGTCGACAAGGGCGGCATCATGGTCCGTGAAGGCGCGGTTCCCCGCTAGAAGTTTTGAAAACACATTACAAAACTATAGAGATCTATGGAGTATATTGATGTATATTGATGTATATTGATGTATATTGATGTATATTGATGTATATTGATGTATATTGATGTATATTGATGTATATTGATGTTGAAACTGTTTGAAACCTGCCATTTTGAGATTTCGAGGTTCCATAAACGGGTCTATTTAGAAACTCTTTTCATCCAACATGTTTCCGCTGGTGCCCCAGGTGAGAGCACCACCTCCACCCAGAAGAGCGATCGTTTGTCGACGGGGGCCGTGGTGGAACAACTGGCACTGAAGGGAGATCGGCTGCACTACAAATTGAGGCAATGAGGGGCCGCCTTTGGGATGGAGATGGAGATGTTTTCCATGTTTTTTTTTCTGGGAAGATTTAAGTGATAGTGATTTCATGATTTGAGGAGAATATGGTGATTTTTCTGCAATATGACTACTGTCATGTTGCGACAGCAACGGTTGCGGTTCTTTGAAGGGTTGAGAAACCACTGTGGGTGGCTTAGATGAACTTCAGGTTAACACAGTTTCTCATCTGTTCAGGCTTATTTCACCTGAAGTCATGTGGATTGTTCCTGGTCAAATCCTTTAGGAGGCTTCATCTGATTCGTTGCTGACCGAAGATCGGCAGGAAAGGCACTGGTCCCGAAGAGGGCTGGGTCAGTATCAAGCTGACGGGGAAAGATCTGGTGGTGCCCTGGGTGGAAATTGGAGAGATGCTTGGACTCCACTGGGGGATGGTGGCAGCTGGGTACCCTCTGGTAATTAAACGTAGCGACATAGAAAATGGACCATAGAAATAGTGGATTTTCCCATGAAAAATGGTGATTTTCCATTGTTATGTTAGTTTATCAGAGGGTAACCAGAGGGTGAGTCTTGTTTCAAGGATCTGAAAAAGTCGAAAAAGAGAAGATATTGTCAAGTATTTGTATGTAAAAAGGTGGATAAAGAACAAACTCGAACATTCCTTTCGCAGAAAAAATGCACCCATAGCCATGCCAAATCATCCAGTTCTTATTGATGATTACATCCATTTGTTGCTGACACCGTCACGCCCTCTCTTCGTGATTTTGGTTTGTTAAGTGAAAACAAGCTACCGTGAGACATGTATAGGTCAACACACCATCCGAAATTTCAGTGTAAATTGTATAATGGACCTTTGCGAATCTTGGAAATGTTGGTTTTTGGTATCTTACACTTGAGTGTTCTATAAATTATATGGTTATGGCTCAAAATTATTAACCCTATTTATTGGTTGGTTTATATTAATCTACCATTAAAAATGACCATTTTTGGTACCATAATTTTGAGCCATAGCCATATCAACACTTTCCTGTTTGATATCAACACTTCCACAGATGGCCAAGGAATGGACCAAAGAGGCGGCCCCCAGCGTGGAAAGTGGTGAAGCAACCCCAGCACCGGTCTCAGCTTTCTTGTTGGCTATCCTTACAGGTATAGTCCAGTCATGGCTTGAAAGATAGTGTATGATATTGTAATATGAATGTATATACAGGAAAAAGGGGTTGATGGAATGATGTTGCTTCAACATACTGTTCCATTCGATAGGGGAACTGAAAGCATGTTCCGGAAAGGTGGAAACGATGCTGTTTTCCCTGAGATTCCAACCGTCCATTGGGGACGACGATCCCCGACGCCAAGGATCGAATTTGCTCAGATGAAAGAGGTCGCCAGCAAGAACGATCCTGGTGACTACTATGGCATCAAATTTCCCTACACCAAGGATTGCTGGGATCTGTTTGTTCAAATTCTTCCAGGTTGGTTGCCCAAGAAAAATTGTGTGGTTCCAGATTTAGACACTTGAAATCCAGCAATTCTCATGACTTAAGCCATATAAGTCCAGCAATTCTTATAACTTAAGTGCTTGCCATATATCCAGAAACCAAACCCAGGAAATCAATGGAAATCCCAGCATCTCCAGGACATGATCGTTGAGATGGGTCCCGAATGGCTCACGCAGGTGCTCTCTGCTGGTCGGGCCACATTTTTGGGGAGTTTTTAGGCTGGGTAGATGTGGATGTTCATGGGAAAAAACATGGAAAAACCATGAGAAAAGATGGGATTTTCAGATGTTGGGATTTGGAGATTTTGTTAGATTTTGTTTGAGACGACCCCAGGAATATTGCTCCATTTAGATCTCATGGTCGTACCAACTTGAGATCTACTGTGCGCATTTGCACAAAATGGGACCCTATTAAGTTGATGTTTGAAAGTGGTCAATGAAGATAGTTTGAATTCTTTCCCCACTTCTCGTTGGATGTTGTGACGATTCCTCCTGCGGGAGTATAGTCATGGTATACTCCATGGCGGGATTTCTTGATCTTCATGGATTTACCCTCTGGTAATCAAACCTGGCAATGGAAAATCCACCATTTATAGTCCTTTTTCTCATTAAAACCTCCATTTATAGGGGATGTCCAATTGCCACGTTTGATTACCGGAGGGTACATTGGATCCTCGCCACGCAGCTGACCCGTGGTAGGCCTTCCACAAGAGTGGCGTCCTGCCGCGCGACAACGCCGTGACCAAGATTAGGGACACTCTGGCGAGGTCCCTGTCTACCCCTATTGGACGGTTTCATCCATAGGTTTTTATAGGTTAAGCATGAACACAATCTGAGGGGCTATCAGTCTTGGATTTTAAGCCACAGCCAGGTGCGTACCTGTGAGGCATGCAATACTCAAGCTGTAGTGGTGGTTGGAAACCTGTGATCAAGATTCAAAGACCTTCAGTGGACATAGTCAACATCATTGGACCTCTGACATTCTAGTTGATGATGTTGGCCAATAGCCAAGATCAAACAGAAGAAGTCCGGTCAGAATCACACTCGACCTCCCTCTCACGAAACATCAACCGTTGGTTGGATTGTGCCCTAATTTCTCCGTTCTTTTGGGCATCTATCCAGCTTCAAACAGCACTTGCCTACTAGTCATTTCTCCCTATTTTGTTGAGTTCAAACTCCAACTTTCATGTGGAAAATCTTGTAACAATCTCCCTTACCCATTCATTTTGCCAGTTTCTAGGGCTTACATTCCCTAATTTTCACGTCCAAAGTCATGTCGAGTCTCCATTCTTTTGCACCCCACCGTTGGACTCCCGAGGACGCCAAAGAGTTCGTTGGGGGCGGTGCTGGACTGAAGTGCACCTTCACAGTGGCTCAAACGGCTGTGGGGGGCTAGATTGCTAGATACCAAGGTATCCCTACTAAAGGTTGTTAGATATCAACTATGATCGTTGAACACAGGGAATATGATACAATATGAAGGTTTTACCATGGAATATGGATGTTTCCCTACTTTGGTGGAATGTTTAATTGGATTATTGATATGCTATAATGGGACGGGCATAAAAGCAACAAAGTTAACGGGGATATAGAAATCCCTATGGCTGATTAGCCACGAATGTGTGCGTTTCATTTGTTGATGTGATTGATAGAAGGGAAAATAGACACAGTGAACAAGGTTTTTAGTAAAACATTGAGGTTTCCTGTGGGTTTTTCAGTTGAAGCAGTTTTGGAAGGATTGTTAAATCATCAGGTGGGGAGGTAACCAACAGAATTTGGGGCTGAACCGACCAATCAGGGCAACTCATCTATAGTCTATACTTGAGCAACTGAAAACGACGGACCGATTCCACTCCAAGAGGGTTGATACCCATGCTGATAGTTGAGGGGATTCTGCTGGGTGATGATCAAAGGAAAAAGATGTCCATTTTTCATGCCTCTTTCTAATTGAACAAATCAGATCCAAAAATTGCACAGAACTGGAAGATGATCTGCTGATTCCTCCTGAGGTGGAGTACAAGAAGGACGAGCCGTACTTGCACAAGACGCTTGGATGGATTAACCGACAGAATTATAGCAGGAATACAAGATGTAACAATTGAATCTTATGGAAATTTACAAAAATGTGTGGGTTTTAGATTGTTTGTTGGTTGCCTATGGGTAAGATGATGTGAAAGGGTTTCTGGCTTCCACACTTTCTTTATGAGCTAGAATCCTTAGAATTGCTGTTTGTATGGCATGCTCCGACCATCAACAAGTTTGGTGCTTGGTTTATCCTTCGGCTATCGGATGAGTACAAGCTTGGATGGCTTACTATGCCAAGCATATCCAAACCAATGTACATGGCTTAGTGGTAGTCAGACTGTTGACGTTGAGAGATTTGGACCCAATTTTTGGGCATGTTCTTCCAATTCAGCATCAAACCCGGAATCCAGGACGCTGTAGACAACAAGCCATGAAACCCAATGGCATAAACCTACCATTCGAGGGTTTAGTTTATGCCATGCATTTCTTGTAATTTGGGGGATGCCATCCACGGATTTATGGCACCATTTTGGTGCTGGAAACTGCTTTGCCCATCAGGAAGCTCTTCTGCAAACTTCCCCACAAACCGGGCGGCTCGGACCGCTACTTCGTGTCCTGCATGTGGAACCACGACAGGCGCGCCTGGCGCAGCCTGGATAAGTCGTGGTGTCGCTGTGGGAGGTCCAAGAGAAACAAATTTGCATTTTTGCTAACCGGGGTGACATTACCTATGATAAGAACAATCTGTACACATATCTATTAGTCTATATCAAATCATATCTATCATATCTACATTTTTTCGGATCCACAAGGTAGGCCCGTTAACAAAGCAGCTAGGCGTTCTCATCACCGCAGGCCGGAGATCGTCTTCAACATCTACCTCCAGGAGAGACCTGCGCCTTGTTTTGGGGGTCAGGATATGCCATGTATGTGGAGAGGTGGTGTTCAAACCGCAACAGCGTTTTTCTTGTATACTGTATCAACAAGGAACAAAGATTCGAGAGATGTATCACTGTTGCAAACCCGAAGCAGCCCATTTGAAAATACCATACCCCCAATAAGATGTATGAGACTTGGAAAGGAATCGCACTGGTGGGTTGAAAACTGGTGGAAGCTGTTGCTCGCCAAGTCCGCAGGAGAGCGTTCCCTTTCGCGTGCCGAAGTTCTACTTTGGAGCTGCTTGGCTTGTTCTGGGGAAGCTCCACTGACAGACAGAATGGGTTGAAATGCCTCAAGGCAAACGATGTCCGAATGCTGCTTCCCAAAGGGAGCCGCCCTTCCCAAATTTTTCAAAATTCAACGTTTGGTTGATCTTTGACAAGATCTGACACTATAAGAACATATAAGCACAGCAACTCCATTGTCTTGGTAGCCATTCCATCTTGAGCCACCTACATCAATTCTTATATTCTTATCTCCAAAGCACCTTGGTCACCTTGGGCGTTTGTTTGGATCCATCCAGGATGACCCTTGGATATGCGCCGTCAGGATATCTCCGCAGCGACCACCAACTTCGTGCTGATCACCGAGAGCATTCCATGGGCAGAGACGGGGAAGAAAGACTTCAGCCCGGGAGAAATCGAACCTGCTTACGACAAGTACAAGGACAGTTATGGGGAAGGATCCAGGAAATTTTGGCCCCCCCCTAAAAAAAAAGCAAATCTTACTGTTTGGACAATTGGGTCGTATCTGGTTAAGACTTTCACCTGCAGCCGTGCCTGGTGACGACAAATCGATGGCTCTTCTAGTTGCAGCTGATCTTGACGTGATTATTTCACCACTTGTAAGAAAAAATCCAGATCGGCCAGAGTCAGTTGTTATAATCCCTTTATTATCCTTTATTGCATGAAAGCGAACATGGTTCCCGTTGCCTGCAACTGTTTGATTGATTCTACCACTTCCACATTCCACTACTGAATCTATGTAAAAGCAGCTTTGTTTGAGCCACCAGCAAAGACCTTTTCCCTGAGTCCAAACCACCAAACACCTTGGTACGCTCACTGGTCCATTTTTCAGGACTGGGAATTGCCAGATGGCGGCCCAATGTCACTTGCAAGTAACTTCAGGAGCTATCGATAGATTTTACAATTCATTGTGTACCAGATGAGCATTGCCAAGAACTCACTTTGTATACTTCTGCTTCAAGATGTTTACTTGGCAGCTCATTTGGGCAGGGTTTGACCGGTTTGACCCAGGTATTACTTGGCGTGCTGCCGCGCATTGGGTAAGATGGCTGGCTATCACAAGCAGAAGCGGCTGCACAAGAGTGTGGATGACACTGTGACTGCACACCTGAGGGATGCTTCCGGATGGATATGTCAATAGAGGGGCGGGCGCACATTGTCCTACGATGATAGTACAGCATAAGATTAACTACGGACTATAGTATACTAATCTAGTACTCTGGGGATTTGTTGGAAAGAATGGCGGATGTAACCAATGAACGGCAGCGCGTGTGTTAAAGACCACATGTAATACCCCCCAAACCAAACCCATCAGCTTCCCTTGCCAAATATATCGGCATTCATCGCGGATCACTTGGGATTTCCCAGAGTTTCTACTCTTGAGAATCCACAAGAAGTATCAGCCTGTGGTAAGCAGAGCTGGCTGCGCAACTGCAGTTTTTATCAAACGTACCCTGTGCAATTGGACATGGAGGGAGGATCTTCCCCTGATCAGATGCGGATTTTACGCATGCGAAGCCTGTTTGCTGAATTCATGAATAGGTACTCGGCACAGGCTTTCCTATTCCCTCGACTGAGAGACCTTTGCTGCACATTTGGGGATTCTTTCATGGTTGGTCCATATCAGTATTACTTTTTCCTTGTTGTCTTCTACGTTTGTTGACAGTACAACAAGATACAACAGGTCTATGTTTTTCAAGAACCAGCAATAACTATAGCACCTTCCATTACTATGTTTTTTCCCCCAAGCACTTACCCCCCCTGTTTTGCAACTCTTTTCCACCCCATCCCATCCGCATCCAGGAGATGTTTCCAATGCCGGACCCCATGCCGCGGGAGCTTCCGAAGACGTTGCCGGCCATGGATGCCTTGGCGAAGAAACAGAACTTGGCGAAGGTGGACCAGTGACCCGGCCTGGGGATGGTGGTGGTGGTGGAACTGGGGGGAAATAGTGGGGATGCTTTCCCCAAGAAACCATTGGGAGTTTTGAATGAACCCAAAATGGGCAAAGAATGTCAAGTATATGGGTTTATATCTTAGGAAGAGCCAGTAAGAACCAATAGAAATGGTGGTATGAAGGAAATATCATTGGTTATTGAATCTGGAAAGGGATGTCCATGCAAGATTGGTTAATACCCTTCGGCGTCACCAGACAGGGCTGGGACATCCCGGTACTAAATGGAGCTGTTCATGGGGAAATCATGGAACTCCATGTTTCGTTTTGTTGTTCGATTTCCGGAGGGTACATTGTTAAACCCCACCATAGATGAAAGATTTACACAGACTTTACCTTACCAGGATGGGTGGAGCTAGGGTTCAGTCTGGAGGCTCACATGGAGTATAGCTTTCTTTGTATGACCAACAATTGTTGCTTTCTAAAGGGCACCCAAAGTACCACCTTGCGCCACATCAGATCTGACAATTCTGTTCACGAGGGATGGTGCTCAGACTATTTTTAGTTGGATCATCGTCATGTCATGGTGACCGCAGCACAGGTCTCTTTTCTCCTTTCCACAGCTTCGCAACACAGGATTATTAAAAATCTGGTTGTTGCTTTCATAACATTGTTTAGTTTGTATTCCAGCTGGAAAGGGATGAAGTTCCCCATTGACTTTGATGATTGATGTTGTCTCAGAATGGTTGACTCAACCACAAACCCAAAATCCATCGCTTTCTTTGCTGTTGGTGCAAAGCGTTGTGCTCGGTCCCTTGAGGTTCATTCGCTTTGTTACTCGGCTGAACATGCAACAGACTCACTGTGGAAATTGGATGGTCTCTCAGGCCACTGGAGCAATCTCCGTATTTCTACCCAATTTCTTCAGCTTGTTTTCTCCTACTATTTTGTATGTGTTTTCCTTCAGGTTTCATATTTTTGTCCCAAGTGACAGTGGGCAACCGAAAAAAAGGGCTGCGATTCCGTGGAATTCTTCGTCTTGGATCAGTTCAGGAGCTCCAGTAGTGCGAGCAGACAGTCTCAAGGTCGGATCAGTTGAAGGTGGAGTTCAAATGCCATTGTTGTCTACAGTCATCTACAGTCTAATGCTCCTTCAGTGGCCAGATAATTCGGCACATTCATTGAGCTGGAATTTCGGTTTGGCAGTAGATTAGATGCTGACGTTTGTTTCAAGACAATGTTGTGGTGCCCCTTCGATTGAGTTTTCTCATAGACTCACCGTAGAACATCTTGGCACACGTGTACTTCTTCAGTGGCCAATCTGCGATTTTGGCAACCGCAAATAAACAACACCAATTCCAAACTGTAGGCATTCCCATGCCATGGCGACTGGTGATACCAGTGACCCGAGTCGCTTCTTTGGCAGTGCGACATACTTTGAAGGTCATCAACGTTTGAAGGCACCAGGCTACAGCTACGAAAATGCTTTGATCATCAAGCATGAGCGGACAGGAATCAAAATGTGGGCGTGCGCCTTTGACTTGCGGGAGGACCGCGAGGATACAGAACAAAAGGGTCTTCGTGATGGTGACAAAGTTCTCTATCACTACACAAATGAGGCATCCTTTTTCCCAATCATTAGCCTCAAAGGTGCAAGGATTTGGGCAAACCCCGATGTACACAACACGGACAGCTTTTTTGGCTTGGGCATATATGCCACTGCGAAAGCGCCTCACGAATGGAGATCGAAAGATGAAGTCTGTCTCAACAATTTCTACCCAATCCGCCAAAACTTTCGGAGTTGGAGTGGCCAAGAGCTGCCAGAGCCTGAGGATGCCAATTTTGAAGCCCTCCTAAATGGCACTGTTGGAAACTACGTCAAGCGGCATTACCCGGGCAAGACAGACTACTGCATCCCTATAATTGTGGATCAGCAGGTGTCCAAAGATGCAATGAAAGAAGTCACCGACGGCCCCTTGATGAGAAACCGTTCCTTTCATCTCGATCCTTAGCACTTTTGCATTATTCTTTCTGAAAGGTTGCTCACCTGAACAAGTGTATGAAATGTTGTGAGAGCCTACGGCTTCCCACTTCCAAGGTAAAAAAAGGCTCGCTGGATACAACTCCAAAGGTGAGAAACAGCCAACTTGGCGGGATGTTTGGGTCGTCTCCATCTACAACCAGACTCAAGAAACTTGATCAGATTCCGTATGTTCTGTTTTTCACAACAAATCATTCCACCAAGTGTATCCCACAGTGGTTTTGGAGAGAGTTCTTCATCTGCAACCCTTGGCACAGCTGTTCTGACCCCTCTTTCGTACACGGCTCTGCTAAGGACATTAGAATCGAGGTTGAAGATGCCAAGCTGAACTCCCCCAGCATCCTTAAGATCTTGGGGCAGCGCCTCAAGAAGCTTTGACAACAATATGATATATATGGATACATTGATACTATGGTATGCAAAATAGGTTCCCGGAAGATATGATATATGTGTTTTGTTTAAATTTTCACGCCAAACGCTCCACTGAACTAGTTTTAAGATAATCCTTTGCAATATCCAGCAAAAAATGTCTCCGAATCAAACAAAATGGGTGTAATTGCATAAATTCGACAAGTTTGTTGCCATAGTTTGTTTCCCGGCCTACCACCCAGTCACGCGCTTGCCTGCTGTACAATTCATTGCTACTCCTATTGTGTTTTTCCACTGACAAAAACTCTTGCGAGATTGAAACGCAAACACCTGAACGTCCTCAGAAACAAAAGAACAGCCAGGCTTGCTGTGCCAACAGTGCCAACGCCGGAATCGTTCTTAATCTGTGCCATGTCATTGGATGTGTGTGGTCAAGTCATGTGTATGGTTGGGTACACTGGGGTCGGTGCCAACATTTGGTTTAACACTCCATCCAGACCATAGATCTATGGTTCAAATGACGTGCGCAACCAGAGCTTTGACGTGGTGAGGGAGTGGCTTCACAACACCAATTGTTTGCCTCGCTTTTTGACTCTTTCCTTCGCAAAAAGGGCCCCATTTATGCCGCGTAAAGCCTCCTCTGAGAAACGAGACAGTCTGACACAACAGCACAAAGTAATTGCTGAACCTGCTTTCGGCCATTGGTGGGCAATTGGACAACTTTGCATGAATCAATGGTATTTCATTCAGGAAGTTTCGATCCACTTCAGAGGTTGATTTATGGTTTGTACATGGAATGTGCGGAATGTGCCTAATGTGCTTAGGTTTGAAAAAGCAAGCGGCTGTGACAGGATTCCGAAATGTGAGAGAGCAAAGAAGGAAGGGCTCTGCAATTGCCCGGCAATTTTATTTTTGGACGACCTGCAATAAGATTCAGCCTTCACAAAGGCTTCGCATTCTTGTTTGTCAAATGATGCTAGCAGAAAGTTGGGTACTCCAATTTCGTATGACATTGAAGATTAGGCACGGGCTGGATCGGGCTGGCGGCTGCAGAATTTGTCTGCAAGAACGAGTTTGCAAATTAGCTATGGTGAATTAACAAATTTTGCTTCGGCGATTTGAGTAGCAAATGAGCAAGAATCAGTTCAAGTTCAGGAGCTGATAAGTTTTCCTTGGCGGGGCTAGGGACTCAAGAGGCTTTAGGATGCTGAAACAAAAGAATCAGTGCCTTCAAGAAAACTATTATTTTTCACGGCTAGGTGCTCAAGAGGTTTGGGGATGCTGATAAAACTTGTTGGGGCCCGAAAAGTTTTTTTTTTGGCGGGCCAGAGACTCGAGAGACTTGGGGATGCTGAAACAAAACAGTCAGGTGCCTAACGTTTTTTTGGGTGGGGCCAAGGGCTCAAGAGGCTTGGGGATGTTGGCAAAACTTTTCAGAAAACATGTTCTGCATCCTGCACAGCTGGTGAGGACGACGAACCCAGAAATCCCGAAACGAAATTAGCAAGGCGAGGTAGGCGAATCAGTTTTAGTATTTAACGACGAAGTGACCAGGTAGGAATTATTGTAGTTTGCGCAGATTTGTGCTGAATGCACCGGCACTGCAAACATGTCGCTCCTCCCATCTTCTCACGCTATCTGCGTTTTGACTGGTTCAAAGCCTGTTGGGTCCCACGGCATCCATACAAAATAGACTAATTAAAGCCAAGAGATCCCAACGAAAGGAATCAAACTCAACCCCCGAAGCATTCTCCACTCTTCCAAACCTTGGCTCGCCATGTGACAGCTGAGGAGCGACCGTGACGTTCAGGACTTGATCAAGTACCAACTCAGGAACTACAAGCACATCTGCAAAGACCTCCTTCAAAGAGTCATAGAAAATGATCCTGCAGATTACCATGCATTCAACAACCTGGGCAATCTGCTGTCCAACAATGACACGATCCAGGTGCAGCTGCAAGATGGACTAAGGCAGTTTACCAAGAAAGATCTGTTCTTGGAGTCCATCAAGCTGGACAACAACTATGCACCTGCGTACCGCAACGTGGGCAGAATGCTGTCGGCCAATGAGGTAATCCAGGTGCAGCTGCAAGATGGACTAAGGGACTTTACCAAGAAAGATCTGTTCTTGGAGTCCATCAGGCTGGACAACAGCGATGCACTTGCGTACTTCAGCCTGGCTGTTCTGCTGTCGGCCAAAAAGGTAATCCAGGTGCAGCTGCAAGATGGACTAAGGCAGTTTACCAAGAAAGATCTGTTGTTGGAGTCCATCAAGCTGGACAACAACTATGCACCTGCGTACCGCAACGTGGGCAGAATGCTGTCGGCCAATGAGGTAATCCAGGTGCAGCTGCAATGTGGACCCAGCGACTTTACCAAGAAAGATCTGTTCTTGGAGTCCATCAGGCTGGACAACAGCGATGCACTTGCGTACTTCAGCCTGGCTGTTCTGCTGTCGGCCAAAAAGNGCTGGACAACAACTATGCACCTGCGTACCGCAACGTGGGCAGAATGCTGTCGGCCAATGAGGTAATCCAGGTGCAGCTGCAAGATGGACTAAGGGACTTCACCAAGAAAGATCTGTTCTTGGAGTCCATCAAGCTGGACAACAACTATGCACCTGCATACCGCAACCTGGCCATTCTGCTGTCGGCCAATGAGGTAGTCAAGGTGCAGCTGCAAGACGGGCCCAAGGATTTTACACAGAAAGATCTGTACTTGGAGTCCATTAGGCTGGACAACAGCTATGCACCTGCGTACCGCAACCTGGGCACTTTGCTTTCTGCCAATGAGGTAATCCAGGTGCAGCTGCAAGATGGACTAAGGGACTTTACCAAGAAAGATCTGTTCTTGGAGTCCATCAAGCTGGACAACAACTATGCACTTGCGTACCACAACCTGGGCATTCTGCTCTGGGCCAATGATATAATCAAGGTGCAGCTGCAAGACGGGCCCAAGGATTTTACACAGAAAGATCTGTACTTGGAGTCCATCAGGCTGGAAAACGGCTTTGCAGCTGCATACAACACCCTGGGAACTTTGCTTTCTGCCAATGAGGTAATCCAGGTGCAGCTGCAAGATGGACTAAGGGACTTTACCAAGAAAGATCTGTTCTTGGAGTCCATCAAGCTGGACNNAGATCTGTACTTGGAGTCCATTAGGCTGGACAACAGCTATGCACCTGCGTACCGCAACCTGGGCACTTTGCTTTCTGCCAATGAGGTAATCCAGGTGCATCTGCAAGATGGGTTTCGAAAGTTCACCAAGCAGGAGCTGCTCTTACGGGGTGGCTGCCCTGATCAGAGCTGAAGTTGCAGAAGTAAAACAAATCGATTTGCGACAAAACCATTTGCGTTTGATCTCTAAAGAATGCTAAAGATCAACCCTTGAATTTCGGGAGGGAAGTGATCACAAACGCACGATGACCTGCACATGCACACTTGTTCTTCGTTGCAAAAGATGTCACTTGAAGTAGTCTCACAACCCAATCTGCATCATGATGGGGCATGGGATCGTCAATCAAGTACTTCAGCGGGAAGCCGGGAAACCGCGAAAATTGCTTTGTTGATACTCCGTTTACCATTCATTGGCTAGCACAGTTTGTGGGTCCCAATTGCATGGTCACTTTGATCGATGTTTAACCTGAAAAACCTAGAGCCAATATGCCACACACGGACCATTGTTCATAATCAGAATACATCCACAGATCTCAGTGGCCCAAACATTTACAGATCGCGGTCACTCTCTCCTGATATATCCTGAATTCATCTCCGGTTTCCCCCTTAGAACTTCACTGTGAAACCACCACCAAAATCAATACCAAACACACTGTAAATATCATGTTCACCCTTTTTCACGAGATCTCTTCCACTCCAAGAACAACAACCCTGTTGATTTTCCAATGAACTCACAAACATAATTCTGATTTTTCCAACAGTTGTCCCGGGTTTATCCCATGACTTCAGCCCCTCTTTTCCCCGCGCCTCAACGGATCCGAGGTGGGCGAGACGGCCCAGGCCGTGATGCCGGACGAGATCACGGAGCCGCGCTTCCTGCAGGACTGGAAACAGGAGATTTTGGAAGTGGCCGAACCTCGGTGGTGGGGGTAAGTGGGGATAGGATTGGATGGGGTTGGATGGTTGGATGGATGGATTTATCAACCAGATATGGGATATAAAATGATATAAATATGGATAGAATGGACTATATATAACCAATATGAATGGGATTCATCATGATTTAGCCCATATTTGGATTGATGTTAATTGGAATTAATGGGATTGATGATTTGTCATTATGAAGATGATTGGGGTATGGTTGGATGGATGGGGATGGATTATGGACGGAGATGGTTATGGAGGGCTTCAAATGTGCGAACACTATTGAGGGGATGATTACGGATGGATGGTGGGTTGGAAAAATCTAAACATGGCTTGATGCAATTATGCAGCAAAACGCTTTTGGGATTTTGTCAACATCGAAAAACTCTAGCTAGTAGCTATACATTCAAATACCTGTAGCCATGAGCATGAGCTCAACCGAACCGATGGAAAAAACACAAGAACATGGATTGTATGGGATGTAGCATCCAATGCCGCGCCTCATCAGCTGTTGCACTGCACTAAGGAATATGCCAACGAACTTGGATGTGTCTTGGTGCTGATTTTCCACTCCTGGTGGTTGATGGTTGAAACTTGGGCCAATCGGAACTGATTTTACGGAGTTTGTGAATTGATATGGATTAATGAATAAAATGGGTCCTCTGGATATCTTGCTTTTGCATGCCTTTACAGGTAACCAATCAGTAGGCTCAGGATGACGGGTAAACTGGGTGGTAAGATGACCCGTCTCTCCTGGAACCCAGAGTCCAGAGTGGTTCATCTGAATAACAGCCAGTCATATGTGGAATATACCCCAGTTATATACCCTCTGGTAAACTAACATAGCTATTGAAAATGGCCATAGAAATAGTGGATTTTCCCATTAAACATGGTGATTTTCCATAGTTATGTTAGTTTACCAGAGGATGCACATCCAAGTGGGGCATCCCAAAAACCTGTGGTCCATTGAACTGCAATGATTGGTTTGTGTTTGTGGCTTTAGAGGTTTGATTTGAAACCTTTGTTGTCCAAACAAAAAGAATACCCTAGAGTTCATTGCCAGAAAACCTCCGTGTCCATTTCAAGCCCGGATTTGTTATTGATTGGTTAACTCCCTATTTTGATCTATTTTAATGGTAGAATCCCATAAATCAGCTGGTTAAATCCACCATGACCATGTCCAGACAGACCAAAACATAGCTGTCCGGACCACTTTTGGCAGTTGAATTGTTGGAAAAGTGAGTGGGTTACTCCTCATTGTTGATGGTGAACCCCCATTATCCCTTGTTTATCCTTATTTGCATTGTGTAAGAATGACAATGATAGAGAATTCCCAATTTTGGTCATGTTTGGTAAACTCCCCGTTGTTGGCTGGTGATTTAGAATTGCCCAGATATGATTTCTACGCTATCAAATACCGGAGGGTTATTTTTTTTTGTTCGTTTTTTTTAAATCAGGTTTAGTTTTTTTGTATTCCTGCTTTTCTGCTTTTCCTGCTTCTTTGCTTTAATACCTGGTTAATCCCCATTGTACCAACTTTTGCTGATTGTTCATCCCCATTATCCCCAATCTCCATGACATAAACATGATACTGATGATATCCCATCAAATTTTGGATAACCACCCAATGCACCTCATGGCTCTTCAATGCTCCATTTTTGGAAAACATATTAAAACTCATACTCGTTATTCACTTGTCAAATCTCTTTGTTGGATGGTAGAATCCGAAAAGATCACCTGGTTCCCCCATGTTTGGTGTCTAAACTCCACCTGGTTCCTGCCCGAGGTTTCCTCTCGGGAGGAGGCAGCGAATCTCCGCAGGACTATGTGGGACTTACCCACAACAACCTGCAGATCGACAACGTGCCACGGCATCGGCAGCGAGTCGGGTCATGGTGGATCGGATGGGAACCGGTGTCATCAAAGATTGCTGAGAAATGGTCGAGAAATGGAGGTTTGAATTGGAAGATCCTTTGTACACAGGGATACCCGAATTGTTTGACCCATGCCAACATGACAACTGGGGTTATTTCGTATATAAATAAGTGGATCACAAAATATTTATAAAACTGGCAAAATAGATTAAGGTGAACATTTTGTGTATCTTACAGAACAGATGGCATGCAATTTTTGATCCATACTCGATCTTGATTGACCGAATCCCATTGTTTTTGTGTTACATATATACTGTGTAATGTATAATAAAAAACATACGTCCCAATTTCAGTGGGTTAAATCCACATGCAGTTGAAGCTGTGTCGCATCTAAGCCTTGGTCGACCAAGGCCTTCTTCTGGCGAAACGTCCAGGGCTCAACTGGAGATCAGAGCTGGTTCACAAGTGAATATAATATGAGCGCACTAAAGGATCCCTGTTGGACTATGGGGGGTTATACAACCTCTACGTATTGGGGATTATCATACATTATCATTCCAATATTGGGCAATACATCCTTTATATAACCGTTTTTGAGGGGGGATTATCATAACATTTTGTTGGATTATACCACCTTTATTTATATATCGGAGATTATCATAATATCAGCAAACCTTTGAATGTCAACGCATTTATGACCGATTTATTGGATGTCAAAATTGTGTTGAACTTGAAGTGGGACCTGTAGATCCTTTGCCAATCTCAGCGACTTGTGCCAGGAACAGAACGAGGTGGAAGTTGGTTTGTTGGATTGGGGCATCCTCGGTTGTGGCCCTCTCAGTGGAGCCATGCAAGGACGGGGCCATTTGCATTCTATGGCTGGTTTCCGACCGGGCCATGGCTATGATTGGCGTTGCAGAATCGACAGAGAATGGAATGGTTCAGTCCTATGATTTTTCTTTAATATCGGCGTTTCAACCTACTAGTACTATACAAAGCCAACCAGGTGGACATACTCAGGCTTCAGGCTTTGCTAAATTGAAATCCAAGCCTAGCAAATGGATGCCCATTGGATCGCAATTTCACCAAAGTTTGATAGATATCGCTTTGCGGAGGGTGGGTCATAACCTATGATAGCATATTTGGGAGGATGAACATCCAGCGATTTTCAGCCATTTTGGTGTTCACAATTCCAGCATAGGTCAAGATTCTCACCCCTAAAAAATGGATGCAGAATGGTTCTCGATCCTGGAAAGCACCAGACTTTTGCGGGTCCACAAAGGAATCCCATGATTGAGCCACCCCAATGTTCGTAGGATTTAGCAGTTGACTAAATCCCAATGTTTGGCATCCCCACTACATGGGGCATAAATCATCATAAATCAAGGCATAATTGGGTATGTGAGAATCCATGAAAATCCATGAAATTCGTCTATGATGAAAGGGTGAAGGGACATGGAACTGACAGCCGCAGGCTGCATTTCTGGTGCCTCCACTGAAGTCTTGCTGGAGCCCTTCGGCAAGCAGTCGTATGCAGTCGTGGTGAGCTGCTCGGGACATCCCCAAATCTCATGGTTGAGAAAATCGTTATTTCCCGTCAAAATTGCAAAGTTGAGGGATCCCCAGTTTTTTTGACATTGTTGGGACACAACCATATCTATACCATTTATAGTGATTCTGAATGGGTGTGAGTGCGGGATTGTTATGATTCAATTTTCATAGACGTACCTATCTTGATGCATATGTGCTTTCCCAAAAAACAATAGCGACCTCACAGTAACCTCACCAGAGATAATGATGAGTAAGGGAAACCATCAAGAACATATTTCATTTTAGTTTGTCAACGTTTGTAGTTTGGCCAGATCATGTTACATCCATATACACTTACGCATGTTTTAGACACTGTGTCTCCGGAACGTAGACAAGCCGCTACAGCAACTACTCCAGGATATATTGCAGGTAAACCCCACCATTTGCTGTAGATTGTTTTAACACTTTGAAACTCTGAAATTATGATTGGTTTGATAGTTCATGGCAAGCAAAAAGGGTCATAATTGCTTCTGAGATTTGACAAGTGTGATATATGTAGATATACCTCTGTTTCTTTATCAACCATGTGCATGAACAACCACTTCAGAATTGACACGTACATTGGGATCTACCACAGCTTTTCACTACCCATCGCATATTCCTGCCATATCCGTTTTCAAGTTGTTCTACCCAAAATACCACTTAACATCCACTAACTATTGAAATTATACATTGGAAATCAATCGGAATTTGATGGAATTTGGCTCTTTCATATACCCAATACACCAACCTTTGAAGCTATAAACCCACAGCTCCAACCCAGCACCACGTGATCTTGGCCGATGAGGCACCGAGACGCCTTCCTGAAGGCTTTCATCGACAGCTACGCAGAGAATGGTGGGCCCAGATTGGATCTGGACCGGGCGGATGGGGGTGACTGGGGATGGCTGGTCGTAAAGCTAGTTGCATATGGAACTTACCAAAACACAGCTTATGGATGCTTATGGATCATTTACCCAAGTGTTTAGGGGGATGAACATCAATATGTCAAAATAGCATCATACAGATATACCAGTTGCAATAACAGATTTATTGGTATAACATGGTATAATACTGGTTTGTCAACATATCCTCTGTATAACATCGCATACATATGCATAACTGGCATCTATTTTGGCTTGGTGGATCCCAAGGTTAGTAGGTCTTCACCATCCCCACGCCTTTGATACATAGCTGGCCACCAAAAATTAGAGACAGGTATCTGGAAACAAATGCAAAGAATAAAGGCGTATTTGATTATTTTGAATGAGCTTCCTATGTATTATATGTAGGAATGTGTATAAAATATACACATTCCTATACATAACAGATGAGTTGGCACCGCTCTGCTTTCATCCCTTTTTATGGGTTTGTCTAGGATTTGTGGGAAAAAACAACAATTAATTTCATGGTCTTTTATCATTTTCACTATATCAAGATCGCCCAAAAAATTGCTTGGAATGGGTCTCCCTAATTCGATCAACAGATCTGCACCGGAGTTTCCGAGCCTCGACACAGGAGCGCTTCAAAACGATGTCCAATCTGTCGATGTTGATGTGGTCAATGAACATCACCAGTACCTTGGCAGTTCTTGGATGTTGCAAGTTGCGGGACCCAAAAAAAACCGGTGTTTGGTGTACACCTTCAATTTCTAGTTGGACATATGCTGAATCTAATTGTGAACATATTGAGATGGCTACATAGATGAAGAACAGTTCCAACTGGTAGTACAGGGCTCAAGGGGGTTAAGAGGGAATGTCAATCCTCAGAGTGCTGCTGGCAAGTTTTGGGTACTTTGAAACTGCAATTTTGGAGGCGGTACCTGGTTGATGTTGGATGTAGCTCTATCAGTGTATTTGAAAAATGAAATTGGAGATCCTCATGTGCAGGTTTTCTCAATAAGAGATCACATTTCTGGGAGATACTATTGTGCACGTCCTTGGTTGTTTCGGAAGATAAACAATAAACATCAATAAACAATAAAACGTTTGTGAAATTCGCTCTTCCAACCGCATTCAGTGTGACCTTACCCAAAGAATTCGAAGAATTTCCCCAAATTTGCCGGGTTCACTCACCAAAAAGAATCGACTAACTGACTATATATAGCTCATCCCATTTTTTTGAAACCAAATCCCCCCCAAAAAAATCCGTCAAAATCCCGCAACATGTCGCCTTCGCCAGCATTGAGGTAATGTGTCGCAGGTGCTGAAGTTCACCAAACCAGCGGAATGGGCGGAGATCAAAAATTGGATGGATCCAAGGTGCCGACCGGCGTGACTCACAGCCAAAAGTTGGAAGTTCTGTATCCAAAAAAAACAGGCATTTTGCGAATCGACTTGGATGTTTGGATCAGTCAAAAACTGGAGTGTAGCAATATCATCCAATATCATCCAATATCATCCAATATCATCCAATATCATCCAATATCATCCAATATCATCCAATATCTATAATGTGCCATTGGTAATCTCACCCTTTTCCGTGGAAACTCCTGACGAATGTCAGGTTAGTGGATCGCTTCCAGACCCGAGCCCACACCACGCAGTTCAAGGAAGCCTTGTTGCTCGGTTTTAAAGGGCCACCAGTGCCTGGGAGGGGTGGGATATAGCTTGGGAGCCAACAAGCTTAAGAGAAGCTTAGGGATATCATAGATCTTAAAACATCTTAAAACAACATGATGATAATCAGCTACAATCATGGCTACTTGGATCTAATTTGATAGACATCCCAAAAGTAGTCGGTCCCATTCCATGAGGTCATGACTGTTGCCACCAAGGCAGCTCTACAAGAAGTGGAACCTCTATGGCGTTTTTCAGAAATGGAGGCAAGAAAATGGCCTCCCGAAAAAGGGATGACCAACTGCTCAGCACCAGTTTTCCCGGGGGAATTCCCCCCGTGACGGGACAATGCTCCCCGTCAAACGCAGGATCTTTTGCGTGCCGCTGGGCGCCGCATCCGCAGAGAAATTTGGTTCTAGAGTCATGGATGAAATACTAACTACATAATCAGATATAATCGGGCAAAAACTTTTGGGATATCGGATATTGTGGGCAAAAAGAACAAATCTGTTGAGGTCGCATACCATCACCGCAACCCCAAGGTGGCAGGTAGGCCCCTTCCACCCCCAGGGCTGAACAATTTGCGTCGAAAGTGCCGGAGTTGCCGCGCCGGCGGAACTTTTTGGTGTTGCTTCAGTATGTACAACTCATCGCTGAAGCTACAGCTGATGGGAGGCTGCAACCCGGAGCCAATGCCCTCCCTGGTTCTAATCAGTAAATGAACAAAAGGAGAAAACTCATGGTGAAACATGGTGAAACCCTAGGAACATGATCTACAAATGGTGGGTTTTGCACATCTATGTTGATTCACTCTGGGGTACAGTGGAGTGTTGTATCTTTTTGGAAGCCAACAATCAAGAGTCCCGTGGCTTGAAGATTGAACCTTGACAGGGGTTGGACTTGTTGACGATGATGTCTGTTTGCGAAATCCTGTGGCAACTCCTCCAACGGATGATAGTGTGGCATCACCAAAGATTCATAGATCTATGTTTTATGTTTGATTTGGCTTGTTTCCAGAACAGGTCCGAGGCAACAAGTTCCAAAACCCCATATAAATCCGTACAATGTAATATATATGTGCATATCAGGCTTCCCTGTAGAATCAGGTGAACAAATCATGATAAATCCATAGAACCGTTTTCCGAATATCTATCCATATCTAACCATCTTCCATCACACCAGCCTCCTGTCATTGGCATCTCCCTGTGGAGGGAGGCATGGCGCAATCCGTCGAGAAAAAAAGTCACTGCGTGGTGGAACGAGCCATGCTCGGAGTCATCCAGGCTTACCCAAAAACAGGAAACAAACTGACACTCAGCGACTCAACCAAAAGGTCGAAATTTGTTGTTTCTCTATGCCACTTTGTTGCCTGGACCATAGCTCTATTTCCTTCCCCCCAACAGCAAGAGTATCCCCAGCAACCCAAAGTGTGGAATCCCTGCCGCCACGAGGTCGGTGGGCTCTTACTGTAGCAACGAGAATCTGTAGCTCGGCGCCAGGGTTGATGGCTTCAAATATCACAAGAAATGGTGCTTTCTGATCACAACATGTGATCTATTTCTGCACTTGGGACCCCCCAAATTTGGCACATGTTCCTGGGCAAGAAATGATTTATCTCTGGCGTGCATTTCAACGGGAACTCCAAGAATTGAAGGATTTTACATTTGTTTGCAAAGCCTATGAAGATATACTGATATAATGTATGATAATGTAATGATTATATATGATTATATTATATATATACATATGTGTATATACCCAACTATTGTGGGGATATAACTGGACTTCAAAGATGTGGAAGGGAAAGGACCAGCGCTTTTCTTCCAAGCACTCTATCCCAGGCCAGAGACTGCTAGCTGGAGAGAGAGCCGTCCCTGGAAGGCGGCTAACTGCGGTGACTTTAAGCGTAGTTGACAGTGGATGAATGTTGATTCTTTGCATGTGGAGATAGATCAGATATCTTAAGATACATAAGGTTTCGATTGGATTTGAAGTCCGAGTTGCAATTACAAGAAATTGGATTTTACCTATGTTTGGTCCATTCCCGGATTTTGGTTGCGGTCCCGGCCCCAATCGCAGTGGATGCGCATCCAGAAAGAGAGCCACGTTTGTTGAATTGAATTGAAGCCTAACCAAACGGACTAATATTCATGCTGGTTTTCGTAATTTCCAGACATTTTATGTGGGGAATCTTCAATATTGTGGATCTCTCCGAAAATTAGATACTCCGAAATTCCATGGCTTCTCATATTATTTGAACGGAAATTCTGGAAATTTTTGACGATCAAATCTCCACAAATGGCTGGGAAATCCCCCTGGTTGGTGTGAGTCTCACTATCCACATCATCTGCATTATGATAGAGCAATAATATTCGTGTCAAATCCCAACTTCCACGAAATTGATGCATAATTAGCCCATTGAAAGCGAACTACCAATAGTTAGATAATACCAATGTCCAATATTTAATCTACCAATTCTATTGTTGACGGCCAGTCTCATTAAATGAAAGAAGATCAAGTTCCGGCTGTAACTTCCGGGCCCTACCCCCAGGCCTTTGCTCCCACCTGGGCCAAGCTAAAACAGCGCGAAGCAGAGGCGTTCCGGGCGTTCCGGGCGTTCCGGGATGGGGGATGTAGTTGGGTGGTCAACCATCCTTTTTAGGGATTGGGAATGATTGGGATGGGTGAAAATTGCTGTAGATCTAGGGGCCACAGATGGCCAAAGTGAACTTTAGACTACCGAAATCGGTGTGCCAAAAGTAGGGGTTAAGACGGTTCAGAATCAATGAGATCTGGATGTCTTCAACTGAAAACCCAATGTCCAGCAAGGGAACCACGCAACCCTCTTAAACTGCTGAAGCGGAAACTTGTATTGCTACAGCGGTCGTTCACTCGATGATTCTTGTTTATCGCTGCAATATTTGTTGTGGTCAATATTTTCGCAGCCCAACAGTTTAGTGGGATAGAATCCCAGGTCAATTTTCTTGCTTTATTGGCGGCCAGGGCACCCAGTGGGGAAATTCCAATGAGATTCTGAAGATGGACTCAGTCCAATGATGTCTGGCTGTCATCGGGTTCCGACACTGGGACCCACAAAAAAACTGTGGCCACATATAGCCAGCGGCAGAAATCCCGGAGAGATTTTCCGCGCGTTTTCTCGGTGTTCTCTAAGAGTGTCACATCTTCAAGTCATTCATAAGTCGCAACTTCAATGTGACGCTATGCATTTGGTCATCCTAATACCGGTCATTCTTATCCATTCTTATCCCAGTTTTGTTAGAAGATGTTAGAAGAAAAAGTCCTCCCAGGATGTTCCTCCAGTTCTGTTTCTCCCAGGGTGGGCCCCGCAGCAGGTCTTGCACTACAGCACGCTCGCAGAAATCTTGCTGGGCATATGGCTGGTCGTAGCTACCTGAGAGATCCTGAATGGAATTTTCATCTGGAAAGCCATCTCAGTCTGAGCCCAACAAATTGGTGGATGGAATACCCTCTGGTAATCATGGAACTAAACGAAGGATTTATAGCTGGGACAATCAACGAACTAAATGGTGAATTTTCCATTGCCAGGGTAAATGATCCATTTTCATATAAAAAGATCATACTTATATGGATTTCCACACCTCGGCTGAGTGAAAACGGTGCAACTAGCGTCTTTCGCTCACGGGATGGTTATTGCATGGTCAGGGGACCCTGAGGCAGTTCAGAGCTCTTCCGTCATTTTTGATGCTGATTCGCAGCAGTCCATCTTGTTGATGTAAAATGGGACATTTGAATATCCTTCACTATCATGGCTGAGGTCAGCATTTTGATGCCCTGGAGACAAATCTTGACCTGCATCCTGTGACCCTCGGGTGGCTGGCAACTTCCGGAATTTTGCTGATGGTACCCTTCGGTGTCATCAAACATGGCTTACATACATTTGGAAATCGCCAAACCAAATGGAAGTTCTAAAGGGACACTAAGACACTTATATACAGATGAGGAACGTTCTTGCTAGCTATGTTTGTTTCCTGGAGGGTAAGTGTTCCTGGCCTGCAATCATTTCCCAATTGTGTCATTGTGCATTGGCATCCACTGGCTTAGGATAGTTTCACCGTGTGGCTTATCAAAATGTCAATTGCAAGACCACGGAATGAATACAAATGACACAACCAAAGGAGCAGTTGGGATTCTTTACTCGGCCCTGGTATCTGATACCGATGCGGTGCAGCCACCGTGTTTCGCTAGCTGTCCAATGTGGAGGTATTGGAACTTTTTGCGACAGCGATATCAGGCGGTTGCCTGGTCGACATGAAGAACGACTTCTAGATTATTCATTGGATTGGTTTAAGGGAAATTTTGCAGGACACCTCTATATTTGATGGTAAAAACCATGGTTTCTGGTTAAAATTGTCCCATTCACCAATCCATTGAATTCTTGGTTCGTAGTTTCAAATGTGTCCTTCCATCAATGCTGATCCAAGGGTTTCAATCCCCAATCTCTGGCGACATGACGATCCAAAAAACGGATCCAGAGACGTTCACAAAAGATATGGGGGTTTCCTAAAATGGGGGTATCCCAAAAATGGATGGTTTATAATGGAAAATCCCAATCTAAAATGGATGATTTGGGGGTACCACTATTTTAGGAAACCTCCATATGTGTTGAAGAAGAACTGCAGTTGCTGTCTATAAGAACTATATATAAGAACCATGTTTCTATTCTGGAACAGACTGGGTTTTCCAATGTTTTCTATTCACAATCAGCAGATATCAGCAGTCCCAGCCTGTGACGGCTACCTCACTGTGCAGCATCATGGCTCCTTTGTCGCGATCATCAAGCCTTAGGCATCAGAATCCGGCAGGACTGATGGCATCATTTCGCACCATTTCATATGGGTTTTTGTATGAAAATAGGGTTTTCGATGCCAAGTTATGGCCAGTTTTAATCACAGGAATTTACACGACGGTCCACCGTCCTAACCTCTCCCATTCGCCGGCCACGCCTCATCCCGTTGTTGCCATGGCTGAGTCGATGTCAGCGTAAAGAGGTGGCTGGGGGTCAAAATTACTGACCACATGCTGAACATGGGGACAGGATATGGCTATGGCTCAAAATTATGGTACCAAAAATATCCAAAAATTGTTAATTTTTATGGTAAATTAACATAAACCAACCAATTATATGGTTAATAATTTTGAGCCATACCCATATGACAGAATGATTTCTAAAAGTGGTTGGGGATCGAAATTAGTGGACCCAAGCTCGGATCGTGTAACCAATGAAAATGAAGACGTCAATGTAACATGAAACCGCCAAAGCTGGGATTTTCGAATACCGAATACCCCCAAGAAATCTCCAAACCCATTCTTGCGTCGTTGAGCTCGGCAAAATCCTCAATCCTCCCTTTTCGGCTGGGTGAATCATTTTAATTGGATGAGTTGAAACCTTTAACCATCTATTTTTCTTGGTCTCATCATCATTTTTGGATCAAGATATCTTCATGTAAATGCCTAGATCGTTGCGTGGCTCAATCTCCCCTTGCCGAGGCGCGACAAGCTCTGGAGTGTCCTCGCGAGCTGAGTATCACTGTGGAGATGATTCAGCAGTCACAGCGTGGTGTGAGGCGCCCACGGCTGTTGCTGGGGATGGTGGGAGCAAGGAATGTAAAGAGAAGCAACAGACATAATTGGGGGTTTCCTAAAATGGGGGTATCCCAAAAATGGATGGTTTATAATGGAAAATCCATCTATAAATGGATGATTTGGGGGTACCCCTATTTTTGGAAACCTCCAATTTCAGAGTTATGACAGATCCAGTAACTGGTACTTAGATGTACTTAGACAGTAGGCTTGATAAACACACATGGGTATGCTTTCTTAATGCATATGTTGTCCAATTCCACATGTTACCAAATATTCCAGGATAACCAAATTTCTATTGAATTTCCAGATTCAATCTCTGTTCTCCAAACATCTCCAAACAATCCTTGAATTGGACGATGAGAAAATTGAAACGGGAAACCCCTATCTTTGGGCGAAATTCACCATGGTTTTCCTGTAGATTTCCCCAGTCGCGGCGCCCGACATGTTTGAGGACATAGGAGTTCATAGGAGGATCAACTTCAACCCCCCAATGATACCTCAATGTAACTGGAGCGGAAAGCCGTAACCGTCTGAGTCATGTAAGTTTGAGGCTTCCATGGAGAGAGAACAACAACCGCACCTTTTTTGGGTCCAAATGTCCATCTTTCCGCGTCTGGAATTTGGTGATTTCAATGTTTATCTTTTTTGATTGACACCAGAACTATAACCATGATCTATGAAAATTCATAAACCCGAGCCTTTGCCAAAACATTCGGCCGCTGCAACCAGACATCAGACCTTTTTTCCTTAGAGTCAGTGCTTGGAAGAGTTGAGCGATCAAATTTTCCATCAGGCATTTGATGCTCAAACAACATCTGACTTATATAACTGAATCATCTTCATCTTCCGCGTTGATCTCAGCTGAGATTTTCGTGATGGCATCGATGTTTTCGTTTTCAATCCTGGCAGTGGCAGCTGGAGCTGTTGGTTTTGTGGGTGAGTTGGGTGAGCCAGAGCCATCGTGCTTGTTGCAAGCCCCGCCTTTCTCTCAAGTTTCGCTTCTAGCCACGGAGTCAGGCAGGAGGCTGAGAGTGGTAGACCCAATCATAAATCATCCCCAAATCACTATAAAATACTATAAATGGCTTGTAGCATGTTGTAACAATCATCCCCAAATGGTAGGGTTGTGGCATTGGGTTTCTCACATGAAGAGAGCATATTTTTGGGATGATGATGTAAGATTTATTTCAAGACTTCCGTTGACAAGGTGCTTGATACATCTTGCTTCAGAAAAAGGTCGTGTTTCGATACATGCACATTTCCCCAAGGCAGAATCAGCAAACAAGCCGAAATGGATGATCAACGCAACACTTTAGATATGACAAGGTTGCTCCAACCTACAGACTGTCAATGACCGCCAGAAGGGTGGTAAATTGGTCATTTTACATCTGTATTTACCCAATTTGCACCCCTTCTACCTGGGGTTCTCCTCGCTCGATTTGGATTCATTTGGATATGAGGGAAGCGGGCTGCAAATTTGGTCCATTTTGATCATAATTTCATTCCAATGGGTACCAACAGGTATCCCTATTGCCATTGTAGGCATGGATGAATGATTTCCATTCAAACGTGTGGAGTTTCTCCTGGATCGATGAGGATGTCCATGAACATAGGGAAGAAAATAACTGAAGTCACAATCGGAATTGCTACTGCACCCTCTGGTTCTGATGATATATGATGATACTATGCTGATTTGCCAGAAATTGTGATTTACCAGTACGTCCAATAACCAGAGGATGATTGTCGCTGATTGGCTTCACATCCTGTGTGAACCTCTGATAACCAATGCCGTCCTATGAGTCGATCATAGTTCCTCCGTGAGATGTGAGCCAAATCTTGGGACCGTCAGGTGCATCTACTCCTATTCTACCTATTCCACTGTGTGACCCTGGCAAATTCTGCGCTTGCCAAGATATTTCTGCGTTGCCTGCTCTTTATCGGGAGCTCGCGTACGATCAGACCACATTTCTCGAGGAGTGCAATTCCAAATGTGCCGCAGAGTCCAGACCGGCAGTTCAAACAGATGCAACCGGCAGTCCAGATGACCTGAAGTTCTGCTTTTGCTGCGATACCATCTTGACGTACGATACAACCAGCAGCCCTGTACCAGTGGAGCTCACGTATGAGGTGGTCAACGCGGCAAACGTGGTTGGAGACCCTCATATCAAGACTCTTGATGGGAGGCGCTATACCCTCCTGAGCCAGGGGACCTTCTCGTTATGGCGCTACTTCGGTGTGGAAGCAGAGCTCCCTTGGCCCACCCTGAAGAAAGTCCCTGTTGACTGGGAAGTCTATGCGCACTATTCAGGGCACCAATCCTTCACCAAGGGCTTGCTTCTGGTGGACAAAACAGGTGGTTCACAAAGGCAACTGCTGGAAATCACAGCAGATGACTGCCAGTGGCGGGCACGGAAAGGAAACGAAGAGTGGACGGCGGTCCAAAACGAAGAAGTCGTGGCAGTTCCTGATGGGAACGACTATATGAGTGGCTTCATCGTGACCAAGAAAGATGGGCCCAAGGGTCACTTCTCAGTGGTTTCATGAGGTTTCAGTTTTTTTTCAAAGCAATCCGTTCCAAGCCTCTCTTTGGGGTTGGCCAAGGCCACCCATCAGATACAGAGAATGATCAAAAACCCCAAACCCTATTGCTTTGCTATGTGTTATGTTCTTTGCTGTTTTTGGTCTTGCCTTGCTGGTCGTGTATAGAGATCCTCCAAATCAAATGACTCATTTCACCCACCACAATACTGATAATTCATGATACTCCACACTTAACCCAGTGGCAAAATGAGTCACTTGATTTCCTTTGGGATGTTTTTTTGGGTTGCAACTGGCTTTTTGTGCATCAAACACACTGAGGTCACAACCACGTTCGTTTGAACATGCAAACGAAAGAGGGAAAGACCGACGTCGCAGTCCTGAGTCTCAGTTGTCGGCCCAAGCATCATCTCAATCTTCAGATGGTCATGAAGCGGAGGCGGGCACCGGACGCGTCGGACGCATCGGACCCGTTTTTTTTTCAAAGGGTGGCCATGCGGAAAAACTCAATATTTCCAGCATTTGATATGTGAAGAGTTGTTTGAAGATGGTGAAATTGGAAAACTGTCGTGGGACGATTTCAGTATATTTCACTGATTACGCTCCAATTATTGTATGTTTTTGTATCCTAGCGTCCCAGGAGAGATGAGAAGTTCATCGATGGTCAGTTGAAGCCGGCTCGCAATGCGAGTCACTCCTTGCTGCAGACTGACTCAGACTTCAGCATCAAGAGCACCTGGCAGGAGTTAGGTGGCAGCGCGCAAGCAGCTGCATATTTCCAAAGGGTGGATGAAATACAAAAACCACATCTTTCCCTGCTGACCAGCTGCAGTAAGGCAGATGAGGATCAAGCCAAACAGACATGTTCCAAGCATTTGGGACGTGTGGGAAATGCAGATGAAGTGGCATTTTTGAATGATTGCATCTTCGATATTTGCCATGGAGCGGGGGAGACAGCCGCCGAACTTGCTGCTGAACTCCTAGCATCCACCCGTGCCATTTATATAAACTGAAACCCCCACGCAGCGATGCAAATTGCTGTGAAAAAGGCTGCTGAATTATTGAACTCGTTGGCTGTTGCTATCCGGAAGTCACCATATACGAGTCGCGATGTGTGTTTATATACAATGCCGTTCCATCATTCAGTAGTTGTTCTCACTCCCTCACAATTCTTGGTTTCGGATGCGTTTGCATCCTGCTGACTCCTGGTGCTCGTAGCATTGCAGACATTGGATCCCAACAAATGAATGAGGAAAATGATGATAAACCCCGGGGATTTTGGGGGTTTTCTCAACATCTTCAGAGAAATCCACCAGGTCTTTTGGACATTTCTCCATCCAACTGATGACCGGAAAAAAACACCCGTTAAGTTCTCAATCTCGGAAGGTGCTGTGTGGAGTCCTGGACATGCCGATGCCTCAGACATAGAAATTTGGGTGTTTCCTAATGGCTGGAGCTACCCCAAGTATCCCCAAGTTATGGTTAGTTTATTTCAAAATCTTTCAAGTGGATGATTTGGGGGTACCCCTATATAGCCTAGGAATAGTTAGGAAACATTCCATTTGGAAAGCGTGGTGGATTTTTCAGGACCGCTCATGGCAAATCACTGACGTCCCAAAAATCGCGGCCATATGTTCCTTGATGTTTCTTGGGAGCAGCGATCTGCCTTGATGACTATGAGGAAAAACAATGAAAAGGTATCCTGAAAAACATGTTGCGCAAGAGGTTTTGTGACTTCTGAATTGGACAGAATGAGCTGGTGGTCTGTGTCGTAATTTTCGCGCTGCCGATGTTGGGGACTCTATGGTCAATCTATACACCTAATGTCCGTGTTCTTTCAATCGGATATTTGGGATCTATTGGAGCCCCGTTGGAAATTGAAGCCTTCCAGGGGTGGGAGTCTCACAACACAATCTGAGGCTGGAGAAGTACGACAGCTGGAATTGGTGGCGCCCCTACATGTGGCCCAGCACACCTGGCCGCAGGTTTCGTGGAAAATGGAAGTTGTACAGCCAAAAAATCTCAATTGCCTCTTGTTCGGCCAGAAGAAGCGGTGAACAGGAGGAGTGGTGACCATTTTGGGACACTGGGAGATCAAACAGTGTCTGACCTCTCGATGTTGGTTCAATTTTCTGGTTGTCAAACAGAGTACTTTCCCTGTTCCTACACAATGACGATTCTTCGATGATTTTTCCAGCAATGTTTTGGACGTGCCTATATTCTTCAACAAACGACCAGTGGTAGCACCCACAATCTGTGGAATCCTTCCCCTGGATGTCAAACTGGCCCATGATGCCTGCGATGCCTTTGGGCTTCGAAACCCACGGATTTCTGCAGCGGAAAATGGTGATTGCCGTCTTGGTTTCCGGTGGATTTTTCGTTGATTGCCATGGTCTTAAAGAAAACGTGGTGTTTTTTCATGATAACATGAATGAAAATCATCTATAAATAAATAAATATTTGTCAATTAATCGGGTTTCAATGATAAATTTGGGATTTTCATTGATTTATAAAATGATTCCCAGATGTCACTGGCCATGATTCCCAGAGATTCAAAGGCGCACATGGCTTGCCACGGTCGCAGGTGCCACGATCGCACGAGGCTCACCTGAAGGTGAGGATTTTCCGAAACGGACAGAGTTTCTGCTCAGGTTTAAGGACAAATCTACCGGAAATCATGGATTTTCCCATGAAATTGATCGGGGTTTCCGGTTTCAATTTTCCCATTCACCAATCCAGTGACACAAGGGTTCAACTCCCCCCACCATTTTTTTGGCAATTCTCGTCGGATTGTCGTGGTTTCTATCTTGTTTTCCATCTTGTAGGGGGTTGTTAGACTCCAAACACGATCCAAATGCAGGTAGCTAAACTAGATTTCCATGGAGCCAAAAAGACCATGGTAATAAGTAGAAGTGGAAGAATCGAAGTCGTGGCCCCAGCGTTTCAGCACATTTCTGAAAACGGGGTACCTCAGAATCCACTGAGATTCTGGTTCATCATCACTGTTCCTGGTTCGAATTGCAGTTTTTTTTGGGCATGTCCCACGTTCACCTGCAAATCCATGATTCATGGCTTGAATCCCTCTACATCCCGATTTGGGCTGGTTAGATAAACTCAATATTTTTGGGGACCCACCACAGAAGACCCAGAAAGTCCCTTGATGTCCCTTTTGTTTGGCTGTGAAATCCCCCGAAAGAACCATCAAAAACAGTGACGGTGGGTCAAGGGAAGCTGTTGCAGGCCTGGCGGCAGATTGGTGCAAAGGCGCAGCCCCTGCTGCAGGCTGAGATGGGCGGGTTGATGGGCGGGTTGAAAGTTATGTCGAAAGTTTCATTTCTACGAGTTTCTCATTTGTCCTCAGAAGCCATATATGGATTGTCAATGATTGTCATATAATCATATAGATATAGTTATATATCACATTAATGTATTATACAGTATTATAGATATACCTGATATATATTGTATATACATGATTGGCTACATCCCCATGATATGCAAATGGTGAGGTGGTGGCCCATGCTGTGTCTCCAGGCCGCTCCCTTCCTCCAGAAGCCCTTGGACATGGCGAAGGCGTGGCGATGGAGCAGCGACTACTAGCGACTTCAAGTTTCAAGTTGGTGATTTCACCAAGCAAATGATGATCGAATGGATTTAATGAGGATGTACCATCTGGTTATTTAACAGTTCGCCATGGAAAACCACCATCTTTTAGAACGGACAATCACCATATATAAATCATCAATGGTCCATGGCTTCCATGGTTATGTTAAATCACCAGATGATAATTGGGATAGAATAGGATATATAACGAACACTATAGTATTGAGGTGTTTGTTTGCGGAAGCGATGATATAATGAATATAGTCAGATTGGGTAGGAATCTTTTATTTTATGTTTTTTGTTTATTGTTGAATTTTTCTGTAAAGAGCCACCCTGATCCTAGGTGCATAATGACACCGCAGCCCTATCCACTCAAGCAAGAAAAGGAGCCCAATACGCCCGTGTNTTCTGTAAAGAGCCACCCTGATCCTAGGTGCATAATGACACCGCAGCCCTATCCACTCAAGCAAGAAAAGGAGCCCAATACGCCCGTGTTTCCGAACATGGTAGCGGAGCTGTCCTGGTGACGCTCCAGCTGAAGGAGGTTGATGGCGACCGAGGATCCGGTTGCCACAGCCCTGGCCACGG